>PVKM010012977.1:0-30910 GCA_004027735.1 Carollia perspicillata | reverse complement strand
TCAGCAAAAACAGCTAGTTAGGGATGGACATATTTCCAAGTAGTGAAAGTCATCTGATTACAAATATTCTTATCTATCATCTCTGTAGTTCCCCTATGCAGGACAGTACAAATTTGCGGGACATGCTCTGGTAACACACAGATATGGATTATGTATGACATCCAAAACTATAGCTGATACTGAGGGATAACAACTGCTAAGGTCCATAGAATGAAGTATGCATTTTATTGAGGGATAGAAATTGATCACATATTGGGTAACAACCACAGAGCTCGAAGATTTGTGATTGTTAAAACTTCTCTGGCATTTAATCATTAATAAACATCTGTATTATGACAGCAGCATATTCATGGCTACTGTGTTTTTTTATTTAAAATTTTGTTGATGAGTTGGGAAACTTTGGCTAGAACTGAAGAGGAAGGAGATGTAAGGAAGAGGAATAAAGGGGAAGGATAACATGGTAGTAAGGGATAGAGAGACTGGAATAAAGAGGAGAGGGTGTTGTGGAAGAAAAGGATGGAAAGATGTGGAATAAGGGGGGTGATGTGGATAAAGAGGAAGGGATGATGTGGAATAAAGTGAAGCAGTGTTGTGGGATAAAGAGGATGAGTTGAAGTCGAATAAAGAGGAAGGCATGCTGTGGACTAAAGGGCTGAAGGGGTGATTTAGAATAAAGGGGAGGGGTGATGTAGAATAAAAAGGATGGCATTATATAGAATAAAGGTGGTAAAGTAGAAGAAAGGAGAAGAACTGTAGTTGAATAAAGAGAATGGAAATGTTAAAGTAGAATAAAGAGGGTGAAAGAAGTAGGGTAAAGGAATGAAACTTATGAAGAAGGACTCTAAAGGGGGAAAAGAGGGAATAAAAAGAAAAATCACTAGGTATACTCAATTGAGAAATTCCTTCTGGTTTGGTGAAAAATAAAAACCTAGAAACATGGAGGCATGATTTCCAAGGATAAGAGAAGAATATACTGCTGTTTGATTGATGGGACCTCCAACCTTTCCTGAAAGATCGAGACTTCATGACATGCTTAGAAATTTCCCATGTTAGGGGCAGGGCTCCATAAAATGGAATAATGTGTATTATTTATTTTTACACATTTTTCTTTCAGATAGTTCCTTGTTTATAGCGCTTTAGACAGCAGAAATGTAGCATTTGGTTCCTTCTATAATTATTATAACAATTATAATGATAGTTAATGCATATTGAGTTTTTTAAAAATACCTGACACTGCTGAAAGCCTTACATGAACAATTTTATTTAATATTTACAATTCTGCAAAATACATACTACTGTCGTCCTCATTTTCTTATTGAGGAAAATGAGATGCAAAAAAGTCAAATATAACCTACCTAACATTTTAAATCTGATTAGTGGAAAACAGTTAATCTCCAAAACTGAAATGCTTAACCACTAAATTATACTGGTTATCAATTTTAGGATTCTTCCACTGACACAAAGGTGCACTGTCGTGTCTGCAGTCAGTATTTCTTGGATAGGATTTGCAGTTTTAACAAGTAAGCTTTATGTTTCCTCATAATAGGTTCTTTCTCTCCAGATAGGATACACTTTTAGAGAAGAGCTGTCGTATCTCTGGCATACCTTGGCAGTTTTATTTAGAATCCCTAGATATTAAAAACCATGTAGAGCTCATCCATTCCAATTGTCTTATTATACAAATGATCACACTAGGGCTCATAATGATTTACCTGAATTCCAAGATCTGGATTAATATTGAAACTGGCCATATTGCCATTCCAAGACTTTATGGGGCCAGAATAGTAAAATGTATTCTTGTGCTCTTCCCACGCAGTTTAAAAACCAACAAATAACCACATAATAAACAAGAAAGTAAATTGTTTCAAAACATTCCCTTGACTTCTTGGCCTTTCCTGAAACCAGCTTTTTTCCTGATCCTATTGATTACTGCATATTCTTCCCCAGTGCTGACTACTAACCAAGGGTTTGGGGCTGAGAGTGGTGAATAGATATGGGCATAATTCTCATTCTTCTCTATACTGTAAGGACCACCTCAAAAGGCTTGAAATTCTAAGTCCTATCCTTATCTTAGGCAATTTCAACAATATACACATGAAAGACCCATTCCATACATATTGGTCTTACCTCCCTGCCCTTTAGCTTCTTAACATTTCAACTTCCCTCAGTCAGTTGGCATCACTGACCATGAATTAACTTCTAAAAAATTTTGCTCCAATATCCCACTGTTGCTCAAATCTTTTAAAAATGGCTGGGTCCTATGTCATATGCTATTTGACTTCATTGAGGTGTTCAGTGCCTCCAATCCTTCCATTTTCTCTTCACTTCTTTTTTTATCCAGTCAGGATCTCAGGACAATTCAATTTAGAACTTACTGCATCCCTGTCCCCATGATCTCCAAATACATCATCTGTGCTATTTCATCTCAGTTTTGGGTCCCTCCAAACACCCGATTTCTCCAATTGCACACTGACCACTGTGAGAGAAAGTAGTAGCACTCAAAATATTGTACATCTAATATAGTTTTCAACCTAAGCTGAGTCCTCAGGCCAGTCAGCAATCATTTTACATGCTTCAAGTCATCTCCTTCTCTAAGTCTCCTCCCATTCATATTTCATTTATACATCATTTCCCCATAAATAACAGTCCTTTTCACATGAATGGGCAAATATATTCTTCCATTCAGCAGGTATGGAGGCAACCTAGGTGTTCACCAATAAAGGAATGTATAAACCAGGTGTGGTATATGTATATATAATGGAATATTATACAGCAATTAAAAAGAATGAAATCTTGCCATTTGGGACAACATGAATGGACTTTGAAGACATTATGTTAAGTAAAATAAGTCAAAAGGAAAAGGCCAATACCATATTGTTTCACTTGTATGTGGAGTCTAAAAAACACAAACAGCCTTGCCTGCTCAATGGATTGAGCATTGGCCTGCAAACTAAAGGGTCGCTGGTTCGATTCCCAGTCAGGGCATATGCCTGGGTTGCAGGTCCCCAGTGTTGGGTGCAAGAGAGGCAATCAAACATAGATGTTTCTCTCCCTCTCTTTCTCCTTCTCTTCTTCTTTCTCTAAAAATAAATAAATAAAATCTTTAAAAATAAATAAAAAACACAAACAGAAATAAAAAACAAAAACAAACTCATAAATACAAAGAACAAGCTGATGATTGCCAGATGTGAAAGGGGTGGGAGAATAGGTGAAAATGAGAAGGGGAGTAAGACGTTAAAACTTTCAGTTATGAAATAAATAAGATACAGTGATGTAGTGTACAGCACAGGGAATACAGTCAATACTATCATATTAACTTTGCATAGTGACAGATGGTTCCAAGACTTATTGTGTGATCACATCATAAGGTATATAAATGTCAAATCACTGTGTTGTACATCTGAAACTAATATAATATTGTATGTCAGGTACAGTTGAATAAAAATAATAAAAGTTATATGATCATCTCAATAGATGAAGAAAAACAGTAGACAAAATTCAACACACCTTCAATATAAAAACCCTCAATAAAATGGATATAGAAAGAATATAACTCAATATAATACAGGCCATATATGAAAAACCTACAGCTGATTTTATACTAAATATTAAAACATTGAAAACTTTTCCTCTGGGAGACCCCCGATGGTAACTACACAAATCTCCTCCCAGGACCAATCTAGAATTACAAGAAAACCATAGAGAAATCATCCTGAATAACCAACTAAACACTACCTGGAGAGAAGCCTTATAACCATGGATAGACAGAAGAAGCCACATCACCACAATGTGACTGGTAGGGAGTGTTAAGGAAGCATAAGAGGGCTGTCTAGACTCCCACAGGTGGCAGCTGAATTGCTAGAGGGATATTTCAGCAGCTGGGGTGGTTCTGCTGTGAAGTGTGGAGTCTAACCCCAAGGTGGGCTACCCAGCCTCCAGCACTAGAGCCAGGAAAGGAACCCAGAAAACACCCAGCTGTGAAAAGCAACACTGTTTCTGTCTGCCAGGAAGAAATGGCTAGAGATGAAGAGGGCTCTTAAAGGGCCAATGCACAAAATTCCACTCGCAGCTACTTAGTGTGGGCTCTGGCAGAGGGAAGGCAGAGTGGACTAGAGACACTTGAGAAGAGTCTGCAGATGGTGGCTCTGGAGAGAGAACTGAAGGAACAGCCACCAGGATCTCTGTGTTGAGGCATTCCCCATGATGCAGAGGCCATCCTTCACAGACAGAACACTCTTCTCAAAGTGGTGGTAGCCTGAGGGGAAGCAATTGCCCCAGGCACAAGACTTACTCTTCCCTAAACGTGGAGCTTAAGTCTGGCTCCACTTAGCACATCTTGAGGCTATATCACTGATTAGCAACTAAGGCAGATCTTTGGGAGCTCTGTGACAGTAGATGACACTCACCCAGTCCTGGTGCTGGTAAAAGCTAGCCTTGGTGTGCAGCCTGGTCCTTTTTGCACATACCCAGGCCCAGCAGAGGGATCTGCACACAGTGGATCACTGATAGCTCCAAACAGGTTGACAGGGTCCAGGCACAAGTAGCATGTGACAAAGGCCTACTCCAGAGTCTTTGCAGATCTACCTAATACTTAGAAACAAACACAAAGAGGCAGCCAAAATGAGAAGACAAAGAAACAGGCCCCAAATGATAATTCACCTGAAAAAGAACTAGATAAAATGGTGGCAAGCAATTTATCAGATAGAGAGTTTCGAGTAATGTTTGTAATGACACTCAACAGCATGAAAAAAGATACAGAAACATAATAAAGGACCAGTCACAAATAAAGAATGTAAAATCTGAAATAAATAATGCACTGGAAGGAATAAACAGTAGATTAGATAGATGAAGTAGAGCATTGACTCAGTGATTTGGAAGACAAGGTAGGAAAGAAAAAACACACCGAAGCAGAACAGCAAAGAGAAAAAAGAATTTAAAAAAAATCAGGAGAGCTTAAAAAATGTTTTGGACAACATGAAGCATAACAATATCCACATCATGGGAATCCCAGAAGGAGAAGAGAGTGAGCAAGGGATTGAGAATCTATTTGAAGAAATAATGACAAAATCTGGTCGTTATTTCTGTCTCACCCTAATCTGGTGAGACAAAAAGACACACAAGTGAAACTTAAAGAATCCCAAACAAGTTGGACCCAAAAAGGTCTACTGCCAGACACATTGTTTTTAAAATGGCAAAGCTTAAAGACAAGGCAAAGATCCTAAAAGCTAAAAGAGAAGAGCAGGTAGTTACATACAAGGGAGCACAAATTAGACTGTCATCTGATTGCTAAACAACATGTTATTAAACAATAAATTGGTCAACAATAATGTCAAGGAAGAAATCAAAAGATACTGTGAAATAAATGAAAAGGAGGACACAACAGTCTGAAATCTGTGGGACACAAGGAAAGCAATCCTGAGAGGGAAATTCATAGCATTACAGGCCTAACTCAAAAAACAAGATAAAACTCAAGCAAACAATCTAATTTTATACTTAAAGGAACTTGAAAAAAACAACAACAAAAAAAGTAGAGCCCAATGTGAGTAGAATGAAGGAAATAATTAAGATAAGAGCAGAAATAAATGAAATAGAGCATAAAAAGATACAAAAGATCAAATAATCCAGGAGCTGATTCTTTGAAAGGATAAACAAGATTGACAAAACTTGAACCACACTCATCAAGAAAAAAGGAGATAGGACCCAAATAAATAAAATCAGAAATGAAAAAGGAGAAATAACAATGGACACCAAAGAAATACAAAAGATTATAAGAAAATATTATGAACAACTATATGCCAACAAACTTGACAACCTGGATGAAATGGATAAATTTCTAGAAATGCAATTTTTCAAAACTTAATCAGGAAGAATCAGAGAATTGGAATAGATAAATTATACCTAATGAAATTGAAGTAGTAAAAAACAACAACAACAACAACAAAAAAAAAACCTCCCAACAGTGTTCTGGCCAAGATGGAGGCATAGGTAGAAATGCTTTGCTATCTCACACATCCAAAAGAAGAATAACAACCAACTTAAAAACAATAAAAAACATAAGGGCCATAAAATCAAACTGCATGGAACTCCGACAACCAAGGCATTAAATAAATATTCACCCAGACCAGTAGGAGTAGCAGAGATGGGAGATGAGTAGCTGAGCAGAGAGGATGCACTACAAGGCCGGACTGCGCAGGTGAGGTGGGGCTGGCTGAACAGGAAACTAAAGACTCAAAACTAGCTGTAAAATACTGTGGGGAATGTGATGGTGGGAGAAATTCCTAGTCTCACAGGAGAGTTTTTTGAAAAGTGGGGCCAGAGTGGAGCAAACTAGCAGCAATGTTCCCTCTCTAACCCCTCCTCCACAGACAGCACCACAATGCTGCACAGAAGGTTGCCCCACCCTGGCAAATACCTAAGGCTCCACCCCCTCATAACATAACAGGTGTGCTGAGACAAAGAAATATGGCCCAAATGAAAGAACAGATCAAAACTCCAGAAAAAGAGTTAAGTGATGAGAAGATAGACAACCTCTCTGATGTAGTTAAAAAAACTGGTAATCAGGGTGCTCACAGAATTGATTGAGATCAGTCACAAAATAAAGGAAGAAATGAACATTACCCAAAGTGAAATAAAACAAAATATACAGGAAACCAACAGTGAGGGGAAGGAAACCAGGACTCAAATCAACAGTTTGGAATGAAAGGAAGAAATAAACATCCATCCAGAACAGAATGAAGAAGCAAGAATTCAAAAAATGAGGAGAGGCTTGGGAAACTATGGACAATTTTAAACACTTTAATAATACCTGAATTACAAGGGGTACCAGAAAGAGAAGAATAAGAGCAATAAATTGAAAACTTATTTGAACGAATAATGAAGGAAAACTTCCCCAATCTGTTGAAGGAAATAGACTTCCAGGAAGTCCAGGAAGCCCAGAGAATCCCAAACAACTTGTACCCAAAGAGGAACACACCAAGGCACATCATCGTCAAGTTACCCAAGATTAAAGATAAAGAAAGAATCTCAAAAGCAGCAAGAGAAAAGGAAAGAGTTACCTATAAAGGAGTTCCCATAAGGCTATCAGCTGATTCTCAAAAGAAACCTTGCAGGCAAGAAGGGGCTGGAAAGAAGTATTTGAAGTTATGAAAGCCAAGGACCTACATCCAAGATGACTCTATCCAGCAAAACTATCATTTAGAATGGAGGCTCAGATGAAGTACTTCTCACATAAGGCAAAGCTATAGGAATTCATCATTAGCAAGCCCTTATATTGAAATGTTAAAGGGACTTATCTAAGAAATAGAAGAAGATAAAAAACTATGAACAGTAAAATGGGAACAAACTCATAACAAAAAACTCAAACAACAAACTAAACAACACCCAAGCTCAACAACTGAACCTAAACAACCAAAACTAGGCAAACAACCAGAACGAAAACAGAACCAGATAAATGGAGATCACATGAAGATTTTTCAATGAGGGGGATAGGGGAAGGCTGGAGGGGAAAGGTACAGGGAATAAGAAGCATAATTGGTAGGCTTCTATCTACCAAGATGGGGGGGGGTGAGTTAAGAATAGTATAGGAAATGGAGAAGCCAAAGAACTTATATGTACAACCCATGGACATGAACTAAGGGGTGGAATGCTGGAGGGTGGGTGGGTTCAGGGCAGAGAGGGTATAAAGGGGAGAAAATTTTGGGAAAACTGTAATAGCATAATCAGTCAAATATACTTAAAAAAACTTCCAACAAACAAAAGCTCTAAAGTGGATGGCTTCACAGCGGAATTTTACCAAACATTCTGAGAACTAACACCTCTCCTTCTCAAGGTATTTCAAAAAATTCAAGAGGAGGGAAGGCTCCCAGGCTCATTTCACAAGGCTAGCATTATCCTAATTCCAAAACCAGTTAAAGATACTAGAAAAAAGAGAGAATTATTAGCCAATATCCCTGATGAGCATAGATGCTAAAATCCTTAACAGAATATTAGCAAATCAAATACAGCAATGCATCAGAAAGATCATACATGGTGATCAAGTGGAATTTATTCTGGGAATCCAAGATTGGTTCAACATTCATAAATCAATAAATGTGATTCATGACATAAACATAATGAAGCACAAAAACCACATGATCATATCAATAGATGCAGAAAAAGCACTTGATAAAATACATCACTATTTATGATAAAAACTCTCAGCAAAGTGGGAATAGAGGGAACATACATAAACATAATAAAGGCCATATATAACAAACACACTGCCAGCATTACACTCAATGGGTAAAACTATAAGTGTTCTCCTTAAAATTGGGAACAAGACAGGGATGTCCACTTTTACCTCTCTTAGTCAACATAGTACTACTGGAAATCCTAGCTGCAGTAATCAGACAAAAAGAAGAAATATAAGGCATACAAAATAAAAAGGAAGAAGGAAAACTGTCTTTATGTGCAGATGACATGATACTATACATAGAGAACACCAAAGACTCCACCAAGAAACTGCTAGAACTGATAAATGAGTTCAGTAAAGCATCAGGATACAAATTTAATATCCAGAAAACAGTTGCATCTTTATATGCCAATAAGGAACTAACAGAGAGGGTAATTAAGAAAACAATGCCATTCACAATTGCTTCAAAAAGAATAAGATACCTAGGTATAAATGTAACCAAGGATGTAAAAGACTTGTACTTGGAAAGTTATAATACAGTGAAGAAAGAAATTGAAGAAGATACAAATAAGTAAAAGTACATATGGTGTTCATGGATAGGAAGAATTAACATAATTAAAATGTCCAGACTACCCAAAGCAATCTACAGATTAAACACAACTCCTATCAAGATTCCAATGACATATTTCACAGAACTAGATCAACTATTTCAAAAATGTATATGGAATCACAAAAGGCCATGCATAGCAATATCATGAGAAAGAACAAAGTTGGAGGAATCATGCTACTTAATTTCAAACTGTATTACATGGCCATAGTAATCAAAACAGCCTGGTACTGACATAAAAACAGGCAGATAGATCAGTGGAACAGAATAGAGAGCCCAGAAATAAACTCACACCTTTCCTGTCAATTAATTTCAATAGAAGAAGTGAGCACATGCAATGGGCTAAAGATGGTATATTCAATAAAATACGTTGGGAAAATTGGACAGATACATGCAGAGTAATGAAATTAGACCACCTTCTTACACCACACACAAGAAAAAACTTCAAAATGGATTAAAGACTTATATGTTAGACCTGAAAATATAAAAATCCTAGAAGAAAACACAGGCAGCAACATCTTGGACATTGTCTGTAGCAGTATTTTATCAGATATATCTCCCCAAGCAACAGGAACAAAAGAAAAGATAAACAAATGGGACTACAACAAACTAATAAGCTTTTGTACAACAAAGGAAAATATCAACAAAATAAAAAGACAACCTACAGTTGCAAGAACAAATTTTCCAATACATCTGATAAGGGGTTATTATCCAAAATTTATAAAGAACTTAACAAAACTCAACATCAAAAACCATACAATCCAATTAAAAACTGTGCAGAAGACCTGAATAGACACTTCTCCAAAGAGGACATGCAGATGGCCAATACACATATGAAAAGTTGCTCAAGGTCCCTAATCATCAGAGAAATACAAATTAAAACCACAATGAGATGCCATCTCACACCTGTCATAATGGCTATCATCAATAAATCAACATGCAACAAGTGCTGGCCGTGATGTGGAGAAAGGGGAACCCTTTTGCACTGTCAGTGGGTATTAAGACTGGTACAGCCACAGTGGAAAGCAGTATAGAGATACTTCAAAAAATTAAAAATAGATCTGTATTTTTATCCAGCTATTCCACTTCTGGGACTATATCCAAAGGAATCCAAAACACTTATTCAGAAGTACATAAAAACCCCTATGTTCACTGAAGCATTATTTACAATGGCCAAGATACGGAAACAGCCCACATATCCATCAGTAGATGAGTGGATGAAACAACAATGTGACATTTACACTAGGGAATACTACTTGGTCATGAAAAAGAAGAAAATTTTATCCTTTGCAACAGAATGGATGGACCTAGAAAACATTATGCTAAGTGAAGTAAGTCAGTCAGAGAAAGACAAATACCATATGATTTCGTTCATATGTGGAATCTAATGAACAAACTGAACTAACAAGGAAAATGGGGACAGACTCATAGATGGAGAGCAAGATGACAGCCATTGTGGGGGAGGTTAAGGGATGGAGGGATTGAGCAAAAAGGAAAAAGGATTCATAGACATTGACAACTTTGTGGTGATTGCCAGGGGAGGGATGTATAAGGCGGACTGACTCAATGGTAATAAAAAAAGAAAAAATGATAAATAAAAGATTGAAATTAAAAAAAAGGGAAAGATGATTAAAAAAGAGAACTTTTCTTATAGCATCAGGTATAATACCAGGATGCTCACTCTCACCACTCTTATTCAACATAGTATCAACATAGTACTTGAAGCCCTAGGCAGAGTATCAGGCAATATCAAGAAGTAAAAGCATAAAGGTAGAAAAAGAAGAAATAAGATTGTGTTTATTTGCCCATGATATGCTTTTTTTGAAACTCTACTTTTTTTTTGTAATAAAATAACAACATATTTTCCCAGTAAGGAGAATTACTGAAAAGTTCTAACAATTAGGAATAGTAAGAGATAACTCTATTTTTTAAAAGATTTTATTTATTTATCTTTAGAGGGGAAGGGAAAGAGAGAGGGAGAGAAATATCAATGTATGGTTGCCTCTTGTGCGTCCCCTGCTGGGAACTGACCTGCAACCCGGGCATGTGCCCTGACTGGGAATTGAACCGCAATCGTTTGCTTTGCAGGCTCACGCTCAATCCACTGAGCTATGCCAGCCAGGGCGAGATAACTCTATTTTATTAAGGGAATTAACTGTCAGAAAGTCTATGTATTTTTTTACAGTATTATTGACTATACTCACTATGCTGTTTTTACATCCCCATGACTATGCTGTAGTAGTAATTTGTACTTATTAATACCTTCATCTTTCTGACCCATTCCCCAACCCCCTCCTATCTGGCAACCTTCAAAATGTTCTGTGTATCTATGAGTCTGTTACTGCTATGCTTGTTTGTTTCTCTTTCCAGGGAATCCACATATAAGTGAAATCATCTGGCATTTGTCTCTCTGTCTGACTTATTTCACTCAGCAGAATACCATCTAGGTCCATCCACATTGTTATAGAAGGCAAGATTTCATCCTTGAAGTGATATATATAATATATATGTCTATATATAAATACAAACATAAATATATATTATATATTTAATATAATATAAATATAAACACATAGTTTTAAATATATAAACATAACATATAATATATTAATATATAAATATAACATAATAAATACTACATTTATAATAAATATAATACAAATAAAATTTATATATATACAAAATCAGCCATATATATTACTTCAGGTGATTTTTTTAGGTTGACATATATATCATATAAAATATATTATATATATATGCCTAAAAAATCATTTCAATATCCATTCGTCTATCTCTTGATGGATACTTAGATTGCTTCTATATCTTGGCTACCGTAAATAATGATACAATAAACATATGAATATATAAGTCTTTTTGATTTAGTGTTTTGGGGTTCTTTGGATAAATACCCAGAAATGAAAGTGCTGGGTCCTTCTTTGTCTCTTGTTATAGCCTTTGTTTTAAAATATATTTTGTCTGGTATAAATATTGCTATCCGAGCTGTTTTTTAATTGCAATTTTTATGAAATATCTTTTTCCATTACCTCACTTTCAAGTTGTGTGTGTCTTTCAATTTGAAGTGAGTGTCTCATAGACAGCATATGTACGGGTCTTGTTTTTTTTTTTTTTAAATATTTATTTATTTTTTATTTTAGAGAGAGGGGAGGGAAAGAAGAAGGAGAGGGAGAGAAACACTGAGAGAGAAACATCGATTGGCCACCTTCTGCATGTGCCCTGACTGGGGACTGAACTTGCAACCCAGGCATATGCCCTGACCTGGAATCTAACCAGTGACCTATTTGTCTGTGGAATGATGACCAACCAACTGAGCCACACCAGCTGGGGTGGGTCTTCTTTTTTTATCCATTCAGCCACTGTATGTCTTTTGATCAGAACATTTAATCTATTTGCATTTAAAGTAATTGTTGATAGATATGTATTTATTGCCATTTTATTACTCATGTTTTGATTTTTCTCCTTCTTCTTAAAGAAGACCATTTAACATTCTTTTTTGTAATACTTGTTTGGTGGTAATGAACTCCTTTAGCTTTTTCTCATCTGGGAAGTTCTGTATTTGTCCTTCAATTCTAAATAATAACTTTTCTGGGTAGATTAATCTTGGTTATAGTTCTTTCCTTTTCATAACTTTGAACATTTTGTGCCAATCTCTTCCTGCCTACAAAGTTTCTATTGAGCAATCAGCTAACAGTCTTATAGGTAACCATTTTTCTCTTGTTTCTTTTAGATTGCCTCTTTGTCTTTAACTGTTGGCATTTTAATTATGATGTGCCTTGGTGTTGGCTTCTTTGGGTCCATCTTGTTGGTGACTCTCTGAACTTTCTGAACTTGTATATCTATTTCCTTCAGCAGGTATGGATGTTTTCCTTCTTTATTTTTTCAAATAGGTTTTCAATTGCTTGCTCTCTGTGTTGTTTTTCTGACATCCCTATGAGGCAAATGTTTTCATGCTTGAAGTTGTCCCAAGGCTCCTTAAAGTGTATGTATATGTATGTGTGTGTATATATATATATATATATATATATATATATATATATATATATATGATTCTCTTTTTCTTATTGCTGTTCTAATTGTTTTTTTTTTCTACTTCCTTAACTTCCAGGTACCTAATTTGACCCTTTGCTTTGCCTACTTTACTGTTGATTCCCTATAATGAATTTTTCATTTCACTTAGTGTATCCCTCATTTCTGACTGCTTTTTTTCATGTTTTTATCTGTGTTTTTATGTTTCCTATATCTTTGTTGGAGTCCTCACTAAGTTCATCTACTCTTCTCCTAAGTTCATTGAGCATCCTTATAACCACTGTTTTGAACACTACATCTAGTAGATTGGTTGTCTTCATTTTGGTTAGTTATTTTTCTAGAGTTTTATTCTGTTCTTTTCATTTTGGAAATGCTTCTTTGTCTCCTTATTTTTCCTCCCTGTGTTTGTTTCTATGTATCAGGTAGAGTTGCTGCCTCTCTCAGTCTTGATAGAGTGGCCGTATATAGTAGATGTCTTATAGGGCATAGTGATGCATCCTCCTTGGTGACCTGAGTTGGGCACTTCTGGTGCACCCTTGCCCCAGTGTGGGCTCGATCCACTCTATTGTTGTAGTTGAGCCTTGATTGCTGTTGTCACACCAATTGGAGGTATTTACTCCCAGGCCAATAAGCTGCAAGCAATGGCTATAACTACCATGGAGGATCTGCTGTGCTGGGGAAGACCATATGGATCAAGATTCACCTCAGCAGGGACTGGTGCCTGATCAGTCTGCCCCTTGAGCGTATTGCTCATGGAGGCACTTGGGTGGTGCTTCAGCCTAGGGCCACCTGGCATGAGCCACAAAATGATTTGCAGATGACTGCTACTTGTATGTACTGGGCTTAAAGTGCTTAGAGAATCCAAGTTGCAAACTAAGGCAGCTACTGCTAGTGCTGGGCTTGGGGTCATTTGGCAAGAGGTATGGGGCATGCCAACGCCAGATGCTGCTTGTTTGAGAGGTTTTAGGAAAGTCTGATGCATGGCTTAGAGAGAACAATTGTATGGTAAAGTCACTGGAGATGGCCTGGGTGGGCCTGCAAGTTATGTGGACCAGGGTCTCAGGGAATCAGCAGAGCAGGGGGAACTGTTCTAGCCAGGTTGATGGAGACTCAGATATGGCACCCATCTGCCAGCTTTGTGGGGGAAGGGATCAGCAAAGGAATGATGAACCTCTGCCAACACCTCTGTCTGGAAGAAAGTTGCCTGTCTAGCCCTTGCCATGTTGCCCGACAATTCAGTACCTCCCTGTATGTTCCCAGTGTCTTTGAAACTGCTGCCCCAGTGCTGGAGCTCAGAGTAAGTGAGTCTGAGTAAGTGCATTTGGGCCCTTTAAGAAGAAATCTTGGGACTCTAGAAGCCCTCCATCTCACTCAGCCACAATTCCCACTGGTGTCCACAGCCAGAAGTTATGGGGACTTCTCTTCCCTCACTAGATCCCTGGGGTGGAGGGCTTGTTGTGGGGCTGGGATCATTTGCTCCTTAAGGGAACCTTCATAACAGAGATATCCTTCCCACTCCTGAGTTTTAAGTGCCACGTATGGGTGTCAGACCATCTCTATCTCCACTACCAGTCTGATGTGGCTTCTTTTTTATACCCCTAGTTATAGGAGTTCTGTTCAACTGGATTTTAAGCAGTCTTGAATGATGGTTCTTCTGTAGTTCAGTTGTAATTTTGATGCAATTGTGAGAGGATGTGAGTATCACATTTAACTCCACCACCATCTTGACTGGAAACCAATATATAATTTTTAAAGACTCCACCAAAAACTGTTGGAACTAATCAACAAATTTATTAAAGTTGGAGAGTAAAAAATCAACATACAAAAATCAGCTGTGTTTCTCCACACTAACAATGAAATAACAGAAAAAGAAGAAACAATTGCATTTACAATAGCATCAAAAACAATAAAATATTTAGGAATAAGTTTAATAAAGGAAGTGAAATATCTGTTCCTTGAAAACTAAAAGTTTCTTAAGAAAGGCTTTGAAGAAGACACAGACAAATATATGTCATGCTTATGGATTGGAAAAATTCATATAGTTAAAATGTTCATTCTATCTAAAGCCATCTGTAAAGATTCAAAGCAGTCATCACTGATATTCCAATGACATTTTCAAAGAAAAAAGATAAAACAATCTTAAAATGTGTATAGAACTGCAAATTACCCCAAATCACCAAACCAATCCTCAGAAAGAGGAAAAAGGCTAGAATCATTACATTCCCTGACTTCAAACTATATTACAAAGCTATTGCTACCAAAACAGTATGGTAGTGGCATAAAAATAGACCCATAGACCAATGGAACCAAGTATAGGAACCATAAATAAACCTTACCATATTTAGTCAACTGATAAGTGACAAGAGACTAAAGAATAATCAATGAAGAAAGAGTAGTTTCCTCAATAAATGGATTTGGAAAACTGGATAAACAGTTGAAAGAATAAAATTTGGCCCTGACAAGTGTGGATCAATTGGTTGAGCATCACTGCACAAAGCAAAAGGCTGCTGGTTTGATTCTTGGTCAGGGTGCATGCCTGGGTAGCAGACAACTCCCTGGTTGGTGTTGTGGGAGACTCAAGTGATCAATGTTTCCCTCCCTCTCTTTCTCACTCACTTCCCCTCTCTCTAAAAATAAATTAAAAAAAAGAATAAAATTGGTCTCCTATCTTAGGCTACTCACACAAATTTACTTACAATAGATTAGAGACTTAAATTTATTTGAGACTATGTAAGTGCTAGATGAAAACATAGTGAAAAAACTCCTCAACATTGGTCTTAACAAAAAAAAAATATTTGGATATAGCCCTGGCTGGTGTAGCTCAGTGGATTGAGCATGGGCCTGTGAAGCAAAAGGTTGCTGGTTCGATTCCCAGTCAGGGCACATGCCTGGGCTACAGGCCAGGTCCCCAGTAGGGGACACATGAGAGGCAACCACACACTGATGCTTCTCTCCTACTCTTTCTCCTTCCCTTCCCCTCTCTCTAAAAATAAATAAATAAAATATTTTTAAAAAATTATTTGGATATAACAGCAAAAATAAACATATCAAACTAAGAAGCTTCTGTACAACAATAGAAACTATTAGGAAAATAATAAGTCAACCTACCAAATAAGTGAAAATATTTCCAAACCATGTATCTAGTATTTTGGCCATAAGTTCCCTGGGCTCTGTAGGTGTCCAATATTGCATGCAAGTAATGAAAATTTTCTTTACCCTTTCTAGGCCTTATGCCTTTAATTTATTTTTCTCATTTTATTCTCCTGGTTTGGAACTATAGTTCAAATTTGATTAGAAGTGATAATAGAGGTCATCTTTTTTTCTGATCATGGTAAAATATTTCATTTTAACCATTGAATGTGACGTTTGCTAGTTTTGATGGAATGTATTTTCTTAGAGTAAGTTCTCTTTCATTCTTATTTTACCACAAATGTTTATCATAACCAGGTTTTGAATTTTATCAAATACCATTTCTGCTTCTATTTAAATGGTCCTGAGTTTTCTCTTTTTAATTGTGGTAACATGATGAATTATATTGAAAGTTTCAATATATTTTTTAATTTACTGATTTTAGGGAGAAAGAGGAAGGGAGAGAGAAAGAGAAAGAGAAAGAAAGAAACATTGATTTGTTGTTCCACTTACTTATTCATTAATCAGTTGATTCTTGTATGTGCCCTGACCAGAGATCAAACCCACAACCTTGGCATATTATATTATAGTCTAGTGGAGGATGGGCAAAGAACTTGATGCTTGAGCTTATTCTTATGGGATTGAAAAGATGATTTCCAACTGGACAAAGGGGTGAGGTGGAATACAAGAAGGATGTTTCAGAAAAAAAGAACATTATTGCAAGTACTTATATATTTGAAATGTACCCTGCAGGTAATAAGATGAAATATAAGGATTTTTAAACAGAGAAATAATGTCACATCCATGATTTATAAGGGTAACCCTCTAACCAACTGAGCTGCCTTACCTGGCCAAGGACCATTGAATTATTTTTGAATAATAAACTACCCTTGCGTATCTAAAATGGATATCACCTGATTATGATATATTCTATTATATTTATTGCTAGATTTGAAATATTAAATTTTAAGTAAGATTTTTTGTTTATGTTAATAATTAATTAATTATTAATCACAGATATTTGTCAATAATTTTTTTCTTTCAATGTCCCTGTCATACTTTTTAAGGAGAGTTATGCTGGCTTCTTTAAAAGATATGGGATGTCTTTTTCCATATTTAATTATGTGTATGAATTTTGTTGTATTAATGTTACTTTAATAAGAACTGGTCCTGGCTAGCCAAGATGGAGGTATAGGTAGAAACTCTTTTCTTCCTCACACAACCAAAAGAAGGATAATGACCAATTTAAATACATAAAAATGATGTTTACAAAAATAAATAAATAAACAGAAAATAATCTCCAAAGGGGGAAAAAAAAAACCAACAACCAGAGCTGCCAGAAAATCAAACTGCATGGAATTCTGACAACCAAGGAGACAAAGAAACATTCACCCAGACTGGTAGTAGGGGCAGAGATGGGCAGCTTGGGGGTGAGGGTGTGTGGCAAAGTGGCAGACCATGTGGGTGAGGTGGGGGTTGGTGGATCAGATGCTTCCATATTTGTGCATGCATAAGCTGGGAGGAACAAGGAGGGAGAGGGACAGATTGCAAAATCTAGGGTTTACGTGAGGGAAACTAAAGACTCAAAACCTCTGGCTGTAAAATCCTGTGGGTGTTTTGAAGGTGGGAGAAAGTCCTCATCACACAGAAGAGTCTGTATGGGGTCCTAGAACATATACAAACTGACCCACCTGGGAATCAGCACCTGAAAGGACACAATCTGCTTATGAGAAGTGATGGAAGTGACAGAAAGTGGAACAAGAGCTTAACAAATGCCATTGTTTCTTTTCTGACCCCTCCCCCACATACAGTACCAGAACATAGCAAAGAGGGTTGCCCCTCCCTAGTGATTACCTAAGACTCAGCCCCTTAAAACATAATAGGTGCACTAACACGAAAAAATATGGCCTAAATGAAAGAACAGATCAAAACTCTAGAAAAAGAACTAAGTAATGAGGAGGTAGACAATCTATTAGATGCAGAGTTCAAATACTGGTGATCAGGATATCCACGGAAATGATTCAGTATGGATGCAAAATAGAGGAACAAGTGAAGGCCATATAAAGTGAAATAAAGGAAAATATACAGAGAACCAACAGTGAAGGGAAGGAAACTGGGACTCAAATCAACAATTTGGAACAAAAGAAGAAATAAACATTCAACCGAAACAGAGTGAAGAAATGAGAATTCAAAAAAATATGGAGAGATTGAGGAACCTCTGGGTCAACTTTAAATATTACAACCTCTGAATCACAGGGTTGCCAGAAGGAGAAAAGGAAGAGCAAGAAATGGAAAACTTATTTGAACAAATAATGAAGGAGAACTTCCCCAACCTGGCAAAGGAATTAGACTTTCAGTAATAAGTTCAGGAAGCTCAGAGAGTCTCAAAGAGGTTGGACACAGGAAAGCACACACCAAGGCACATCATTATTACATTATCCCAGATTAAATATAAGGAGAGAATCTTAAAAGCAATAAGAGAAAAGGAGACAGTTACCTACAAAGGAGTTCTCATAAGACTGTCAGCTGATTTCTCAAAAGAAGCCTTACCAGCAAGAAGGAACTGGAAAGAAGTATTTGAAGTTATGAAAGGTAAGGACCTACATCCAAGATTACTCTATCCAGCAAAGCTATCATTTAGAATGGAGGGGCAGATAATGTGCTTCCTAGATAAGATTGAATTAAAGGAGTTCATCATCACCAAGCCCTTATTATATGAAATGTTAAAGGGACTTAATCTAAGAAAACGAAGAAAATCAAAACTATGAAGAGTACAATGACAACAAACGCATAACTATCAACAACTGAAGCTAAAAAACAAAAACAAACTTAGCAAACAACTAGAAAAGGAACAGAATCACAGAAATGGAGAAGACATGAAGAGTTATCAGAAGGGAGGGGAAAGAGGAGAATGGGGGGAAATGGTACAGGGAATAAGTAGCATAAATGGTAGGTACTAAATAGACAGGGGGAGGTTAAGAATAGTATAGGAAATGGAGAAGCCAAAGAACTTATATGTGCAACCCATGGATGTGAACTAAGTGGGGGAGTGCTGGAGGATGGGGGTACAGGGTAGAAGTAGATAAAGGGGAGAAAAAAATGGGACAACTCTAATAGCATAATCAATAAAATGCACTTTAATAAACTGGTTCTGGGTTTTTTTTTCATGGGAAGGTTTTAAATAATGGAGTAAATGTCTTTATGGATATTGGACTATTCAAATTCCTATGCATTATTTTTCTAGTTTTGGTAAATTATATTTTTAAAGAAAATTTGCCCTTTTTTTTTGAATTTTAAATTTAACTGCATTAATTTGTTCATAATAACTTCATTACTTTTAGAAAACTTTAAGGTCTCTTATGATGCCCTTTTTTATTTCTGATAGTAATTTCTGTTTTCTTTTTTCTGGATCAGTCTTACAATTTATCGATATTATTCAGCTTTTCTTTTTTTAAGATTTTATTTATTTTATTTTTAGACAGAGGGGAAGGGAGGGAGAGAAACATCAATGTGCGGTTGCCTCTCAAGGGCTTCCTAATGGGGACCTGGCCTGCAACCCAGAGGTTGCCTTGACTGGGATTCAAACCAGAGATGCTTTGGTTTGCATGCTGGCACTCAATCCACTGAGCCACATGAGCTAGGGCTATTATTCAGCTTTTCAAAGAACAAACTTTTGCTCCTTTTTTTCTATTTCATGGGTTTTTTTTATTAAATTGATTTATAACTTTGTCATTTCCTTATAAAATTATAAGGTTAAACTTTACTATTTTTTCTAACTTCTTGAAATATAAGCTTAAACATTATTTTCAGTGCTTCTCAATTTAATTTGATTATATGTATGTATATACTGAAAAAATATGTATCACTAGTATCTACACAAGCAGTATACCACAAACTTTATATGTTCATTGTATTTATTACATTTTATTTTAAAATACTTTTTATGTCATCTATGAGACATTGATTGCATAATAGTACATTGTATAATATAACCTGTTTATTGTTTTATTATTGGTTTCCATGTAACTTCCACTGATGTCAAGAAAATACTCTGAATAATTTTAATTTTCATAAACATTTTGGGGTTTTCTGTGTTGCCAAGCTTGTGATCAATTTTTTTAAACACTCCCTTATACATATTTGAAAAAATGAATGCTACCAGTTTTGGTTGGAGTTTTCTATGCATGACATTAAAGTCATGTTGTTTTATTATATTGATTTTTTTTGTCCTTACTCATGTGTGCATGTGTGTGTGTGTTTTAGAATTTTCCCATTTTTTCTGCAGTGCTTTCAGCAGTAGTGCTTGTCTATCCCACTAGGAAACAGAAGTCCCTCCACTCCTTGTAAAGAAACACCATCTACACATTGTCAACTACCAAATATATTTCTAGCCCAGACTTTTTGCCTAAATCCAGGCTTATATATCTAAATGTCTACTGAGTATCTTCACATATTTCAGATACTTCACATACACATTTAAATTAAAAGTATCATTTTTCATCCTAGCTTCCCATTTTAATTAAATAAGTACCATCAAATAAGTTGTTCACATAGAAAAAATAAGAGCCTAACTCTATTCTTGATGTCAATAGCACATGCAGAAAGTCAATAAGTTCTTAGGTTCTACCTTTTTTGACATCTCTCTGATCTATCTTCCCTCCATCCCCATGGATACTGCTCCATTATCTTCTGTTTGAACTTTTTGAGAAGCTTTTAATTGCCTTTATTGCCCTCAGGAAGAGTCCTGCTCTCACTAATTTGTCCTCCATGTTACAGCCAGGGTTATCCTTATAGATCATAAATGTGACATTATTTCTCTGTTTAAAAATCCTTATATTTCATCTTACTACCTGCAAGATATATTTCAAATATCTAAGTATTTGGAATAATGTTCCTTTTCCCAGAAACATCCTTCTTGTATTCCACCTCACCCATTTGTCCATTTGGAAAACACCTTTTCCATTTGTAAGAATAAGCTCAAGTATCAAGTTCTTTGCCCATTCTCCACTAGAATATAATACTTACATTATTTTTCCCTTACTAAGTCCAATATGGCCTTCTATCACAAAATTTCTAAAACTTTATTTCACTTAAATTTACATGCCTGTGGCACCCACCTACCCCAAGACTCTGAAAAACTCAATATACAGAACTTTGACAGGCTCATCTTTGTATAATTCAGTATTGAACTTGGCCATTACTGGACATACAAAAAATAATTGGTTGATTGAGTAAATGAAAAAAATTCAAACTATACACAAATCACTATATTTTTGCTTCTTTAATATTAAATATTTTATGAATGTTAATAATCTTGATCTATTAATGTGGTTATCTCCTATATTTGATCAGAAACAACTTTATTCTGTGAATAGCACTGTTCTGTCTGTGAAGTTCTAACTGCTGCAGGCTATGTCTGGTATTTCAGTTAATCACTTAAGCTACCATAGAAATAAGTGAGAGCAAAAATGATTTAGACAGAATCTTTAACATCACATCTCTCATCAGAACTGGTTCTTCATTTTACCATGTAGCAGAGCAGAGATACCAATATTAGCCATGTAGAGTGATTCCGAGAATAACTGTCTTTAGAAAGCCCACAGGTTAAACTCAGCATCTTCCCAGAACAGACTCCCTTTTTCCATTGCCAGTAAGTGACATTATCACCCATGTAGTTGCAAAATCAGACATCTTATGGTATTTTTTTAAACCCTCCCTTTCCCTTCTTCCTATACCCTCCAACACATTAAGTCCTATTGGACTTACCTCTAAAATATATTCAAAATCTGTCTATTTCTTGGCATTTTCACTGCCGCCAAGATACAAACATCTTATAGCATACGCAATTCCTTGCTGTAGTATTTATTGTATATTTTATTATTTCTTGTCTTTCACCAATAGACTGTGAGGTCTCTGAGAGCTATGCACATTTTTCTGATAATCTATCATCCCGGGAACATGTTGCCATCAAATATAAAAGTGCGTGTTTATAGTTAATATACAGGGCTTGGCAGAAGTAATGCCTGGTTAAGTGTGGTTCATAGGGTAATAATATGGATGTAATCATTTATAGTTTTAACTTGAACATTTCACCTAAGTTGTCATATGGTATACTTCAGTGTGATATTGTTATATTACAGAATTACATGCTTATGATTTTGTAATAAAATACTTTGTAATAAAAAGGGGCATTATTTGTGCTAGACCCTGTATTACTGTGATTTTCACCAAGGACCTTATTTGCATTATAACAATAGCTTTACAGGGATAAGGTTTCAGAACAATGTTTCCCAAAGGGTAGTCTATGGAACATTAGTCAGGTATTCTAGGTTAAATAACTGGGTAAACTACAAACTTTATCTCCTTCTTGGATAATTTTAGTACCCATTTACTATATTAAAGGTTTCACAACATACTGCAATAAAGCAATAAAGCATGCAGCTTAACTGTATATAGCCCAGAATTTTTCAGATGTTTGACTAGAGAACCTCGTTTTTACAGCTTATATATTAATGCCTGCTAAATGGTGAATTTTGGAAAGTCTATGAAATGACTCCTAAAAGAGCAACTTCAGGCACTAACTGTTCAATGCAATATAATTATAAAGAGAAGGAGGAATTTGAGTACACCTGACATTCTTTTGAAAGGCTAACGATGTCTTCCAAAAGCCCTCTTAATAACTCAGGATGACTATGCCATCCAATGACCAACTCCTTAGTGTAACATCTGTTCTGTCAAGTGTTGTTTTTTCCCAGAGTGTATGAATACCCTTGGTGACTTTAACCAACAAAGTACTCTTTGTGAATGTCAGACAATCTACTCTGCTTCCTTTTACTGTAAAACGAAGTTTATTTATTTATGTTTTTTTTATTCTTTATAGTATTTTCCATTACCATTTAGTTCCTCATACCCCTCCCCCCAGCAATCACCACACTGTTTTCCATGTCCATGAGTCCTTTTTCCTTTTTGCTCAATCCCTCCACCCCCTAACACCCACCCATAGCTGTCATCCTGCTGCCTATGAGTCTGTGTTTGTTTTGTTTGTTAGTTCATTGTGTGCAGTAGATTCCACATATGCGTGAAATCATATGGTATTGATCTTTCTCTGGCTGGCTTATTTCACTTAGCATAATGTTCTTCAGGTCCATCCATGCTGTTGCAAAGGTAAAATTTTCTTCTTTCTATGGCCGAGTAGTATTCTACTGTGCAAATGTCCCACAGTTGTTTTATCCACTCATCTATTGATAGACACTTGGGCTGCTTCCATATCTTGGAAATTTTAAATAACACTGCAGTGAACACAGAAGTGCTTATTTTGTTTTGAAGTAGAGTTTTGGGTTCCTTTGGATATAGCCCCAGAAGTAAGATTGCTGGGTCAAAAGGCACACCCATTTTAATTTTTTGAGGTATATCCATACTGCTTTCCACAGTGGCTGTACCAGTCTGAATGCCCACCAACAGTGCAAAAGGGTTCCCCCCTTTCCACATCCTCACCAGCACTTGTTGTTTGTTGATTTATTGACTATAGCCATTCTAATAGGTATGAAATGGCATCTCATTGTGGTTTTAATTTGCATTTCTCTGATGATTAGTTACATCGATCATCTTTTCATATGTCTATAGGCCATCTGTACATCCTGTTTGGAGAATTGTCCATTTTGGTCCTTTGCCCATTTTTTCACTGGATTGTTTGGGGGTTTTTTTGGTGTTGAGTTTTGTAAGTACTTTATGAATTTTGTATATTAACCCTTTATTACATTTATTGGCGAATATGTTCTTTCCATTCTGTGGGTTTTCTTTCTATTTTGTTGATTTCCTTTGCTGTGCAAAAACTTATTAGTTTGATGTATTACAATTTGTTTTTTTTTTCTTTCCTTTCTCTTACCTGGTGAGATAGATCCCACAAAATATTATTATAAGCAATATCCAAAATATTGCTGCCTATGTTTTCTTCTAGGATTTTTTTTTTTTTTTTTTGGTTTCAGGTCTAACATTTTGTTCCATTTTGAATTTATTCTTGTATGTGGTGTAAGAAGGTGGCCTAGTTTATTTTTTCTGCACATATTTGCCCAATTTTCCTAACACCATTTATTGAATAAACTATCTTTGATATATTTTATATACTTATTTTCTCTGTTGAATATTAGTTGACTGTAAAGGTGTGGGTTTATTTCTGGGCTCTCTATTCTATTCCATTGATCTATGTGTCTGTTTTTATGCCACTACCAGGCTGTTTGATTACTATGGCTTTGTAGTATAGTTTGATATCAGGTAATGTGATTCCTCTAATTTTGTTCATCTTCCACAGGATTATTGTTGCTATGTAGGGCCTTTTGTGGTTCCATATAATTTTTGAAATATTTGCTCAAGTTCTGTGAAATATGTCATTGGAATTTTGAAAGGAATTGCATTGAATGTATAATTGCTCTGGGTAATATGGACATTTAATGATGTTAATTCTTCCTATCCATGAACACGGTATGTGTTTCCACTTATTTTTATCTTCTTCAATTTCTTTCTTCAGTGTCTTATAATTTTCCAAGTACAGGTCTTTTACAACCTTGGTTATGTTTATTCATAGGTATTCTATTGTTTTTGAAGCAATGTGAATGTGATTGTTTTCCTAATTTTCCTTTTTGTTAGTTTGGTTTTGGCATATAAAAATGAAACCAATTTCAGGATATTAATTTTGTATCCTGATACTTTGCTGAATTCATTTATCAGTTCTAGTAGTTTCTTGGTGGAATCTTTGGTGTTCTCTGTGTACAGTATCATGTCATCTACAAAGAAAAACAGTTTTCCTTGTTCCTTTCCAATTTGGATATTTATTATTTCCTCTCTTGTCTGATTCCTTAAGTGGAATGCTTGTAGTTTGGCCCATTGAGTATGATGCTGTCAATGGGTGTGTTGTGTATGGCAGTTTTTAAGAGCAATAAGAATATTCCATATATTTCCATTTCATTGAACGTTTTAATCATAAGTAGTGCTGGATTTTATCAAGTGCTTTTTCTGTACCTATTTATATGATCATGTGGTGTTTATACTTCCCTTTGTTTATGTGGTGAGTCACATTTATTGATTTGTGAATGTTGTACCAACCTTACATCCCCAGAATAAATCCCACTTGATCACCGTGTATGATCTTTTTGATGCATTGCTGTATTCGGTTTGCTAATATTTTGTTGAAGATTTCAGCATTTAAGTTCATCAGGATTTTGGCCTATAATCCTTCTTGTTTGGAGTGAATTTATCTGATTTTGGAATTAGGATAATGCTGGCCTCATCAAATGAGTTTGGGAGCCTTCTTTCCTGTTGGGTTTTATAAAATTAGTTTGAGAAGGAGAGGTGTTAGTTCTTCTCAGAGCATTTGTTAAAATTCACCTGTGAAGTCACTGGTCCAGAGCTTCTGTTTGTTGGGAGTTTTTTGATTACTGCTTCAATTTCATTAGGTGAAATCTGTCTGTTCAGATTCTCTAATTCTTCTTGATTTAGTTTTGGAAGATTGCATGTTTCAAGGAATTTAATCATTCCATCCAAGTTGTCCAGTTTGTCAGCATATAATTGTTCATAATATTTTTAGAATACTTTGTACTTCTTTGGTGTCAGTTGTTTCTTTTTCATTTCTGATTTTATTTGGGTACTATCTCTTTTTTTTTCTTATTGAGTATGATTAAAGATTTGTCAATTTCATTTATCTTTTCTAAAAACCAGCTCTTAGATTCTTCTGTATCTTTTTTGGACTCAATTTCATTTATTTCTGCTCTGATATTTATTATTTCCTTCCTTCTACTCACTTTGGGCTTTGTTTATTGTTCTTTTTCAAGTTCCTTTAAGTGTGAAGATAGATCTTTTATTTGACCTTTTTCTTTTCTTTTTTGAGTTAGGCCTGCTGTAATGCTATAAATTTCCCTCTTAGGATTGCTTTCCCAGTGTTCCAGAGATTTTGGGTTTTTGTGTCCTCATTTTCATTTGTTTCAAGATATCTTTTGTTTTATTTCTTGGTCTTGTTGTTGACCCATTTATTGTTTAATAACATGTTATTTAGCTTCTGTGTCTTCACATTTTTTCCCAGTGTTCTAGTGGTTGATTTCTATTTTCATAACATTGTGGTCAGAGAAGATGCTTGATGTGATTTCAATTTTATTACATTAATTGAGACTTGTTTTGTGTTCTAAAGTGTGGCCTACCCTAGAAAATGTTCCAGGCGCACTTGAAAAGTATGTATATTTGGTTGCTTTGGGGTGAAATGCTCTGAAGATATCAATTAAATCCATTTGACCTAGCGTGTCATTTAAGTCCGCTGTCTTCTTGTTTATTTTCTGCCTGGAAGATCTATCCATTGAAGTCAATGGGGTGTTAAAATCCTCAACTATGACTGTATTTCTGTCAGTCTGTCCCTTTATACTCATCCAGATTTGCTTTACATATGTAAGGGCTCTCATGTTGGGTGTGTAAAAGTTTACTAGGGTTATATTCTCTTGTTGGACACTTCCCTTTATCAGTATGTACAGTCCTACTTTGTTACTTATTATAACCTTTATTTTAAAGTCTATTTTATCAAATATAAGTACTGCTACCCCACCTTTATTCCTTTCCTTTCACATGAAATATCTTTTTCCATCCCTTTACTTCTAGTCTGTGAGTATCTTATGGTTTTAGATGGATGACAGCTTATATATGAGTCTTGTTTTCCTGTTGATTCATATTCATCTACCCTATGTCTTTTGATCACGGCATCTAAGCCATTTACACTTAAGTTAATTATTGATAGATATGCATGTAGTGCCATTTTATTGATAGACTGTTTTCCTCTGTTTTTTTTTTCTTTCTATTTTTCTTCTTCTTCAAGGAAGACCTTTAACATTTATTACAGTACTGGTTTGTTGTTAACAAACTCTTTTAGCTTTTTCTTGTCTCAGAAGTTCCTTATTTCTCCTTCAATTTTAAATGATAACCTTGCTGGGTAAATTAGCCTTGGTTTTAAGTCCTTGCTTTTCATCACCTTGAATATTTCATGCCACTCCCTTCTGTCCTGAAATGTTTCAGTTGAGAAATAAGATAAAAGTCTAATTGGTGCTCCCTTCTATTTAATTACCTGCTTTTCTCTTGCAGCTTTTAAGATTCTCTCCATCTTTTAGTTTTGTCATCTTAATCATGCGATGTTTTGGTGTAGGATTCTTTGGGTCCAAATTTTTTTGTGATTGTCTGAGCTTCCTACTCTTGTGTGTTTTTCCTTTTATGTGATTAGGGAAGTTCTCGGTCATTACATCTTCAAATAGGTCCTCAGTCCCTTGCTCACATTCTTCTCCTGGTATTCCCATGATGCAGATGTTGTTATGGTGCATGTTGTCCAAAATGTTTCTTAAGATCTCATTTTAAAAAAAATTCTTTTTCTTTTTGCTGCTTTGCCTGGGTGATTTTTTCTACCTATCTTCAAAACACGGATTCATCTAACTGTTTATTTCTTCTATTGTACTATTTATTTCACATATTGCATTCTTTATTTCTGACTGGTCATTTTTTACAGTTTCTATTTCTTTTTTCATGCTTTTGAGTATCCTTAGAATCATTACTCCAAACTTTCTATCTCACAAATTGCTTGTATCCATTGCATCTAGTTCTTCTGGATAATTCTCTTATTCTTTCCATTGGGGTCTGTTTCTTTGTCTTCCCATGTTGGCTGCTTCTTTGCATTTTCCACCTTAGTTTTTAGACTGATCAATTGTTAATCTAATCAATCTGTTATCAGCCCCAGCTTAAGCACCACACAGTGGGGCAGGGCAATTCTTTCAGCCAGGGCTATTGCTTCCTCTCAGGCTGATGCCACTTGGAGAAGAGTGCTCTGCTTGAGAGAGATGGTTTATGCAGTATGGGGAATGACTCAGCACAGGGATCCTGGTAGCTAGCTGTTCCTTCAGTTCTCTCCCTGGAGCCACTAACCTTAGACTCTCCTCAAGCCACTCTAGTCCACTCTGTGCTCCCCCTGCAAGATCCCAGGGTAAGTTGCTGCAAATGAAATTTTGTGTGTTGGCCCTTTAAGAGTCTCTCTGCATCTCTCACTGGCAGACAGAAAGTCTGTTGGTTTTTTACAGCTGGATGTTATTTAGGTTCCTTTCTGGCTCTGGTGCTGTATGCTGGGTTGCTCAGCTTGGGGTTTAGACCCTATACTTCTCAGGGGGATAATCCTGGCCATGGATATATCTCTCCAGAACTTCAGCTGCATCTTATAGGAGTCTAGTCAGTCCTCTCTCACATAGTCTGCACTGTCTACGAGTCTTGTTTTGGTAAAGGGGTTTCTTCTGTCATTCTTGATTATAAGGCTTCTCTCTGGCTAGTGTTTAGTTGGTTATTCTGAATGATTTCTCTACAATTTAGTATTAATTCCAGGTTGGTCTTGGGAGGAGGTTAGTTTAACTTCCACTTTCCCCTCCAGCATGTTGGATCCTCTACCAATGAAGTTCTTTTTAAATTGTCAGCACCACTCACTGTAGCTTATTAACTGTTTTATTATTTTTCCCTGGATAAAATGAGAAACTGTAGAGTTCCACTAAACCACTACACTTCTTTCAACTTGGCATTGGTAATCTTCAGGGAAAAGCATTCCTTACCATCATAAGAGGGTTTTGTTCTCTCCCCTTCTCTCTCTTTGTCTCTCTCACTCTCCTTCTCTCCCTCCCTCTCTATCTTCCTTCCTTTACATCCTCCTCTCCTTCTCTATTATACAGAGATGGAAGGAAACAGAAAGAGGAAAAGGACTGAACATACTTATTTATAAATAGAGCTTCTTTAGCTTCTGTGAAACACATAACAGTCCAACAGCTTGGGAGTTTCCCCAGCCCATGGAAAACCCATAGATGCTATGTCAGTCTCTCTGTAGTCATTCTTTACAAGTTACTCTACCACTAACCAAAGACCATACATATTTTGCCTCACTGTCTTCCAAGAGTCAATCTTATTGTCTTCTACATTCCCTAAGAAGACCACTGGTATACATTTGTCTTCATAGTAGAACTCTCTGGGTAGAGAGTTTTCACCTTTTGTGTTAGCCTCTTTTCCTAAGAAAGGGGTGTACCTCTATTTCATAAGTCAAATTCATACCCTGAAAATGTCTTATCTTTCAAATCTTGAGGGACCTTACTTGTATATTTTTTTTACCTATTTATATATTCATTCACAAATACTTATTAAGCAAGTTTAATTTTCCAAGCACTGTCCAAGGTACTGCAGCTTAAAATTGAGAATGAAACAGTAACTGTCCCTGCACTCAGGGAGCCCAGCCAGTTCAGTTCTTGAATGTCTTTCTACACTGTCTTCTTCCCTTCAGCCCTCAAAAATATACACTGTCCCCCCCCCAAAAAAAAAGTTGTCCTCTCAATGGCCATCTAGTTTCCTGTATTACACTGGCCCTACTCTTTTTTCACAGTTTGTAAAATGATGTAAGCATAAATATGACTAGTTCTCATCCTAGCTTAAAGACTTCCTATAATTTCATCACCACCTACAACTCAAACCTTAACTTCTTAGTAAGGCATACAAGATCATTCACAATATGGTCCCAATTTGGTGTCTTGATCTAATTTCCCCCAACTCTTCATTTCAAATCCTGTGCTCAAAGCTAGGACTAGAGTATGGTGCCTAAATCATGAACCTAAGAGTGAGTGCCTCCTTAAAGTTTTGTGCCTTGGGTGCTTCACTTAGTGCATCCTTGTCTCAACCCTGCTTGTATGGGAGTCACACGTGATGGGTTCTGTGTCCCCAAAGACATGGTGGGCCATCATATCTCTGTGCCTTTGCAATGTTTCCTTTGTTTTCATTATTCCCTATTCTCTCATAGTCAATGAAATCTTTATTTTCTTACTTAAGTTTAATTGAGTCACACCTAACTAGAATATAAGCCCCAAGAGAGCAGGGGCCACATCTGTGCTGCTCACTGTTGTATCTCCATGAACTAGGAAAGTGAAAGATGAAGTGAATCCATCTCAAAAGTCACTTCCTCCATGTAACCCTTGTGCCTGACACTTCTTTCCCCCTGCAAATTCATTTGGTCCTGGTTTTTTAAATTTGGAGCCTTAGGCTTTTTATTAAAAGATGTGAAATCATTATAATTTCTTATGAAGAACTTGCCCTTCTTCCACATTCATATTTTATACAAACTCATATAATTGTGCCTACTATGTAATTTCACTTATCCAGACAACATATTTATTGTAGAAAATGTAACTATACAACATCATTAGAATGAAAGTATTTCTTTGATTCTAATTATATTTATTCATTTTTTTTCATGGAACCAGAAGCTTTGAATTCAAGCTTGGATTATGGTGAAAATTGACCTATAAAATCATTAACTTTACATATCTTGTAGACACTGGTTTTGATCACATTTTTATGTTACAGCATGGAAAAGTAGGAATAAAAATTACTTTAAGATTAGGATTATATAATCAATATTATTAACACTTAAATATATATGTTCCTTAAAGTTCTTTAGGTCCAATAATTGTCATTACATATACTCTCACTTAGATAATGTGTATTATTCCTTTCAGCCTATAGACATTGAAACAGCTTCAAAAAATGTGTAATATTTCTGAGCCCAAGTCATAGTTTTTCAAGAGGTAGGACTGAAAAATACTCCCTATCTCCCTTGTCAATCTTTTTTATTGTCATTCTATTTCAGTTGTCCCAAATTTTATCCCTTTGCACTCCTCCAAGCAGCCCACAATGGTGTGGGAATTGACTAGAACAGGGGGCAGGCTGGTCCTGATTTTGTGCTGATACAAGGATCTAAAGACATAACTCAGTTATAGCATTATCAGATTGTGAGATATTTATACTATCTCTCTTCAGCTGTATATTTGTTTTTTAAAATCTTTTAAAAATTATTTTATTGTTGTTCAATTACAGTTGTCTGCATTTTCCCCCCACCACTTCCCCCCACCCCAGCCAAACCTCCCTCC
>PVKM010012976.1:0-30909 GCA_004027735.1 Carollia perspicillata | reverse complement strand
CTTTGAGCCATGCAGCACTTCCCAGGAGCAGGGAGTTTTAAACACGTGGCGGACAGGTGAGGTGTCCTTGCCTTCAAAAACTCGCTCTCTACAATGTCCAGGTGGAGACAAACTGGAAGAGAGAGAAAAACGCTTAGATCGATTATTTGAGACCCCGGTTTACACTTGTGCACAGCAGTGACTTGAATGCAAAGGTGTAAGATGAAAAGACAACTTCTGCCAAAAACTCACTTTTATAGAAGTACTTCTGTTACATATTTGAAGAGATAAGAATCACTTGAAATGGTCCTGTCTGTGGGCAGAACATGGGCCCCGGTTCCTGAGGCTGGATGTTTTCGTGCTGTGACTCCCAGAGCCCTTGCAACCCCCCAGGGCTCTGTTTGTTTCCCCAGCCAGAGCACTCGGCACAGAGCAGTGCATGCCTGGTGGGCTGCCTGGTGGTGGGAGCTCCACCTGAGGATACAGGATACTTCGGGCTCCTTCCTCTAGGCCCCACAGTGGGGCTTGAGGGTGAAACTCTGGAGGAGGCAGCAATGCACACCCATCCCTAGACAAATTGACTTTCCTTTACACATCTGCTGTCCCCTTGACCTCCTGTCTCACCTCTGACTTTCCACGTGTTCCCCAGTCTTCAAAATCTATCTGAGGCATTTTAGATATTTTTATCACTGTCTTTCATTATCTAAAAATCTGACAGCCCCTGTAGCTGGTACCCCACAATGAACAATTATATTGTCTACGGTTATATATGATTCTCTGGTGGTTCCAGATGTGAAATCTTCTTTCCTTAATGACACTCTGTCTCCAGTAAATCAGCATCTGCTTTGCTGGAGTCAGTCTGAGCCAGATGCACAGCTCTCAATAATTTGCTTTTTGGTTTTTATCCCTCATCCAGGGTCTGGGGCTTGTCAGCCCAATCAATCAGGAGGCAGAGAGCAGCAGGCTCTCGTGCATACAGCACTGAATGAGCAAAAGGGGTTATGATGGCCTAGTGTTTACTACTGAACTTGATGAGAACCTTTGGAGGGACCATCAAACCTTATGCGCCCGAGGGCCCTCTTCTTTAAACTCAGAATGTAACTTGTTCTGCATGCTTGTTTTTTTTTTTTGTTTTTTGTTTTAGTTAGAAGTTAAAGGGATTTCCAGAGAAGCAAATCATTAGGTTAATGGGAAGTGTCATTATACCAAAGTGGCAACACAAAGAAAGGGAAGCTGAGATGGTCTGACCACACCCTACCTGGAGTGACATTAAAGAAACAGGATTTCTGATCTGGAAAGGGTCACACATATCTATGGACAATATAAAATTGTTAACTCTGGGGCACTAGCTACTAAGGCTGTAGGTTTTTCAGATAAGGGAAAACAGTGAAGAAAGATGTCTAAAAATCCTGGCGAGGGGCTTGGGGGCACCAGGAAGGAACACCTTCATGACAGAGGCTGTTCTCCTTGGGACCGCAGGGCTCAGGTGGTGCATTTCTCTTTCCCTGGCTGATGGACAGCTTCCTCTGGGGACTCTGGCCTTTGTTGATGGTTGAGAAGGGTCTCTAGTATAAAAGGGCAAAGAACTCACTCCCGTCACCTGCTTTCCTCAAGGCTCTTCTCTTTCCGGATAGCATGGTTAAAGCCATTAAAATGTAAAACACAAAGCCAGAAGGCTCCCAGAGACTCCTGCTGCCAAGCAGAAATGGCCCGAGACCTGCTACTGCGCTGGAACACTCATGCCACAGGAAACACACTGGAGAAAAATATATTCACTATGAGTTCTCCTTGTCAGGATGCCAAAGGCTCAGACCTGCCTAAGGGTTATGTTTTCTGAAAAGGTTCTGTCACTGAGGCAGCCAGTGTGTGAGTGGAAACCAGTGGGGATCACCATGTTTAGGCCTAAGGATCTTACCCAAGGAAATTCAGGCCTGGGGCCACAATGTGTGATGTGTGTAGGGGTGGAGGGGTCAGTGACCCTGGGATTCCCTTAGATAAAGTTCAAGTGAAAGCCTTCTCCAAGAATAGGTGCAAGGGTGAAATATTTGGCTGGTAGACATGGTATTGACTCCTTGGCATCCATCCTAGTGTTTTTTCTTTTCTATCTATGACACAAGGCTAAGGGGGCTAGCTAATGGTCTTCATAGGCACATTCTACAAAGGAGCAAGTAACGGATCAGAAGAACCCTAATATATTTGCAAGGAATTGCTAGTTGAATCAGACTCACATTATTGTCAGTTCCCATGGTTGACACTTGAAATGCAGCATCCTTCTGATGCTTCTCAAATGCTCTGTTTGATAAGGAACCGATGATGGGCTTAGTACCTATGATGCCGAAATTTAAATCTCAGGTGCTCTGATGGCAGTGAAAGGGCTAGAAAGAGGAGACAGTAGAGGAGACACCTTCTAGGTGAGAATTACTAATCCATGTGGTAGGTACAATTATTATATTTCTTTTTCAGATGAGGAAACTAAAGCACAGAAATAAAGATGTTTTGCCAAAGTCCTGCGATGTCAGCTCTTTTCAGAACTACCCTTTTCTCCTCACTACTAAGGCTGTTGCTATTTATTGAATCAATGCAGACATCTTGAATTTAGTTCCCTTTGACCTCTATTTTTGCTAATGATAGATCTAATTGTTAATCTTTGTAAATATTTTCCCTTTCCTCCCTGGTCATCCCTGAGATTCTCTGCTTGTCTTCAGGGACTTGCAGTTTTGTGAAAACGGATCTAGGTGTGGAGATTGGAACACATGCTCACAGAGTTGGGGTGCAGTTTTAATCAGAGTAGTCACACCTTTCACCAATTCTGGAAAATCCTAAGACATTTGTTCAAATTTTGACTTTTCAACATTTTCTCTAACCTCCTGGTAGAACATTTATCAAACATAAATTGCATGTCCCCTTCTGTCATCCATATCTCTTGAACTTCATCTCACTTTTTCCATATCTAAATCAGTATGGGATACCTCCAGCTCCCCAGTTTAGTCTTCAGGACTGTCTATCTGCTGCACACTTCATTTCTCTGAGAACAATGGTGTGTATGTTGTGTGAGCAATTCCTACACATTACATTTAAGTTTTATTTTCAAAGCTGCTAGTGCTTTGGAAATAGTCTCCTATAAAATAGAGTTTTCCTTTAAATTTTCCTTTCCTTCCTTCCTTCCTCCCTCCCTCCCTCCCCCTCTCTCTTCCTTCCTGTCTCTGTACTCATTTTGAAGATACTATTTATAGAGTTCGAATTTTTCTACTATTTTGAGTTCTTTGGGATTGAATATTCCTGTTTGTCAATAGTTCCCTTAGGGAGGATCATTTCCTCCATGGTTTGTTTCTTTTCATTATAAGCTTATGTTCGTAAGCATTGTTTTATTTCCAGGGTATCTGGTCCCATTAAACCCTTGATTATAGACATATTGCTATGAAGTGTTTTTATGTTTTTTTTAAATTTTCCAGTAGTCAGGTGTCTTTATAGGTCTAGAACCATTTTTAATTCTTTTTTTTTATTCTGGAGATATAATTTCATGATAGTAGAGAAAGTTTAGGCTTTAACACTTTCCTGAACACAGGTTATGTTACCTAACAAAAATGTTGGTCTTTTGGTTAAAGACCTTGTAAAACCATCTTTTGGTTCACCCGTTTTCCCCATCCTCTGTGTTCTCCCACACTGCTCACGGAACAGGTTTTCGGTTACGATGTCTGGGGTAGTAGGTGTCCTCCTTTCATTCTCAGTCCGCTGAAGCCTTTCAGTCCCCACATCCCACATCAAGTGTGTGAAATACCACCTATTCTCTCTTTCTGTTGATTTCGAAGTCCAGCACTGTAGCTTCTACATTCAACAGGCCAATATACCACACGATATTTCTTGGTTCATTGAGGTTTTGGACACCCTAAAATTTAGCATTTCTTCTCCAAGTTTCATCTTTGGTATGGATGAACTTAGGACTTTTCTTTCCTTTGAGGTCAAGTATAAATCGCTACAAAATGTGTAGGATCAAACCAGCACTTTAAGGGATGGGTGGAAGCACAGCTCTGTTGGTTGGCTGAGTCCATCATGTTCCTAGAATGTCACGCCCTATAAGGTCAGCTGACACTTTCAAAAGCAATCATTTTATTTAAAAACAATATTTAGGGTGAGGGACTTCTGGTTCCTAGATGAATTACTACTATTAAGGTAACTCACTGCAGGATAAATTAAGACTGACAATAAACCTATTGCTAACCCTAGAAGGAGTTTCTGCAATTAGGTTGACTGTACTAGGTTGAAGAGTATGTGTAACAGATGGTCCATTTGCCAAGCTTGGGAGAAATATGCCCACTCCAGTCTAGCTTGAAAATCCCTTCTTACCTTGTGCATTTTCTGTGCTTAGGTGAGAAACACAAGCTTCCTGGTAACCAGAAATCTCTCTCCTCTCTCTCCACTACATAATAGCTATTTTTTTTTAGATAACTCGAAAGCTATTCTCTCTTTCTTCCCACTTCTGACTTACACCTATATTGCTTCTCTTTAAGCATTTGATAAAAGGCTAAAATCAAAATACAACTGCATGAAGTATATGAGGAAGGGAAGGATTTATGTTGGCATACAGAACTTTGGGAGCCATGGACCTTCAAGAGAAGCACTATATGCGGGGTTGAGACGGGGAGAACCATTGATATCAGTGCATTTCGGGGACTTGAGTTGCTATATATTGAATCAATATTTAATCAATAGGTAGCATAATATATACCAAAGCCATGGGGTATTAGAAAAATCTTGAGATATATACATGAAGCTATCTTCCAGTTAGACATCCAGCAACTGAAAAGCAAGGGGAACTTCCGATATCATGATTTTTAGCAAATGTTATGTCTAAGGAGACAGTTCCTCACCCAAGGACAAGGACACAGAAAAAGATAACCAGGGAGTTTATGACAGTGTATGGCACAGCCAGGAAGTCATGATCATCCTGAAGACCAGGAATTGCCTATATTTCCAAAGATCATGTATTAGAGCAAATGGAAAAAAATAGTTTAAAAGGTTTAAATAAATTAAATGCACCAACACCTGGCATTCTTGCTTCTGTGTTTGAAGATGATTAAAAAGGTAACATATGGACAGCAAATGACAAGAAATTTGATTAAAACAAAAATGGTGGGAGAGCAAGAAATGGTTATGAGAAAATTTAAGGGATAATGGCAGAATGAAAATTCACACAGAGGCTGGAAAGAAAATAATGGATACTATGGAAACAGATATAATAAAGTTGAGTATGTAGATGAAAAGTGATGAATAAATGAGAACATTACGAACCGACAACTTTAAAAATGGAAGCTCCCAACCTGTCAGCCTGTCTCTCCTTTATTTAGCTCCCCTTTAATGCATGTCGGTGAAGTCTTAAGTTGTATCATTTAGTTTGTAGAAATCTTCCATGTCAGCCATATAATTCTTATTTGATATTTTACATTTTAGTGATATTATATAGTATCTTAATAACTTTACTTTTAATTATTGTTGATTTATTGAAGCAAAAAATGATTGTTGTATACTGATTTTGTATAGAGAGTTCTTATTAAACTCACTTAGCAGCCCTAACACAATCACATCATCTGTGAATTTTAATGATTTGTTTCTTCCTTTTTTTATCTTCTGCCTTGAATTTCTCTTTCTTGCTTACCTGTCCTGTCAGAACCTCTAGTACAATGTGGAATAGAAGGTGGGAGAGAGTAAATTCTTGTTTTGTTTCTGATTCTCTTGCAAGATTTTTATGTATATATTTTACTTTTATTAAGATTTACAAGTACTTTTTTTTCCCTAGGTTGCCAAGAGAGTTTACTTTTGTAATGAGTAGATTCTGAATTTTGTCAAATACTTTAGTCTGTGCCATATGAGACCATAAAACTATCTTTACTTGTAATTTGCTAATTCTGTGAAAGGGGTGTTCATGAGGTAGATGAGAGGAGGCTAGAGCTGCAATCGTTTTTTAAAAAACATTTTATTTATTTATTTTTTAAAGAGGGGAGGGGAGGGAGAAAGACAGGGAGAGAAACATCAATGTGTGGTTGCCTCTTGTGCGCCCCTTACTGTGGACCTGGCTGTCAGCCCAGGCCTGTGCCCTGACTGGGAATCGAACCAGCAACCCTTTGATTCGCAGGCTGGCACTCAACCACTGAGCCACACCAGCCAGGGCTAGAGCTGCAATTCTTGCTTACTCCGGGGGTAATTAAGGGCTGCTGTTTCCTTTACTATATGTTCAGCCCATCCCTGTCTTGAAGGTGATATTTAAAGAATTATTTCAGTGGAAGTGTTAAAATGATATTTTACTATTATCAAAAATATGAGTAATCTTGCATTAAAACATGGAATAATGGAAATGTATTTTGATTTAAAATAAGAATAGCTACTAAGAGGAACACATAATACTTGAAGTATTATTGAGAGAGCTAACCGTGACAGAACAATAGTTCCTGTAACAAAGGACTGGGGATCAGCTGGCTCCTGACTGCAGCAGGTGCCATGGTAGTTGATTTCTCTCTCACTCCCACCCTCCACTCTGGGATACACGTGGAGGCAGGAGGCCTGGGTATTATTCTTATCGCTAACTTCGGCCATAGCTCTGACCCTTTCTGAGGTTCTTGAGTCCTCTCTTCCTACTTTATCTTGCTGCTATCCACTTGGTATCATGGCATCATGTAAACCTCTGTTATTCTGCACCTGAAAATTCTGTCCCAGTCTCAGCACACATTTTCCATTTAATATCTTTCTCTGTGATTTTCCATTAGGTCACGCTCATCTCATCCAGCTTTTAAATGTCTCAAGAAGGCATTTGGGATCCATATATTAATAAATAGACACAGTTGCTTTTAGTTTGCAGGAGAACAGAACACCCTGGGAATATTACAGCCATTCATTTGCAAACGATTTAAGACATACTTCATCATGCTTTATTGTGTTTCATGTGATATAAACACACCTCTCAATTGAATTATACTCTATATTCAAGTGGGAGGTTAAATTGCACTGCAGACAGAAAGAGAAAAAGAACAGTGATTTTCAAAAGAGTTAGGGAGAGGAAGGGAATTTATGTCATTAGTAAGAATGTGTGGGTATAAAAGCCCTAAGCCAAATCCTTTAACTCTGTAGCTTATACATGGTACTTGCAAGCTGAAAACACACTTTTCCCTTACACTAGTAACAGGGTAGGTTCCCTTGGTTCCCAGTTAGCAACATCAACTAATAGGAGTGGATTTAACTATTTTTCGTTTGTGGTGTTATTATTTGGCATAGGAATAACTCTTTAGAATTTCTAAGAGACAGTGAGATAAAACTTTTAAAATTAAATGTGTTTCAGTGACATTGGTTAATAGGTTTCAAGTGTACATTTCTGTGATGTATTATCTATATATCGCATTGTGTGTCCTTCACCTGAAGTCAAGTCATCTTCCTTTACCATACAGTTGGACCCCTCTGCCCTTTGCTACTACTTCCGTCCCTCTGGTAATCACCGTACTGTTGTCTACATCTTTAAGTTTCAGTTTTATACCTCATATATGAGTGAAATCATATTATTCGTAGCTTTTTCTGACTGACTTATTTTGCTTAGCTTAATATTCTTGTGGTTCATCCATGTTGTCACAAATGAGAGGATCCCAAGGAAGATAAAGGATGGTTTCTCAGGAACAAGCAGAGAGCACTGTTGATGCATTCTACTAAGCGGGGAAGACGGTGGTACTGGTTATAACACTGCTCAGCAGTGAAAGAACAACCTATTGGTATGCCCAACCGCCCGGATGACTCTAAAAGTAATTATGTTGAGGGAAAGAAGTCAGACAGAAGCAAATATACACTGTGAGTTCTGTCCGCGTGAAATGCTGGAAAGCTCAAGCAACTGTGCCGGGACAGAAAGCAGAGCCAGGGCTGCCCGGAGGTGAGGTGGGTGAATTGCAGAAAGAGGCACGAGGGAAGGATGACAAAGGGACGGGAAGGAGCTTTTCACTGGATGAGGACTTCACAGGTGAGCACACACGTCAAAACTCATCAGATTGTCCAGTCTAACTTTGGGCCGTTTATCTCACATCAATCATTCCTCAACCACTTGTTTTAAAATGTGGGCAACATTAAAAAATCTATTTTGGAATCTCAAAACAAAATAAGACTAATAACCACACCTCCTTCATAAGCTTATTGTGATTATGAAATAAGTACTCCATACACAATGCTTAGAATTGTGCCTGGCAATAGTATCTTAAAATATCAGCAATTCTTTTTCTCGGGTCAATGAAAAGATACATCTCTGAGAAGAATAGGGAAGGTACTTTCTGAAGAATACTGCAGGTAGAGATTAAGGGGCAACTACATTGGTGTCAAAGGCTGAACTGCATCCCCCTAAAATTCCAATGTTGAAGTCTTAACCTTCAGCACCTCACGATGTGACTATATTGGAAGATAGGTCCTTTAAAGATATGACTAGTGTCCTTAGAAGAAGGGGAGGTTAATATTCAGAAAGAGAGACCAGGAATGCAGACACACAGAGGAAAGGCCACGTGAGGGCAGAGTGGACACAGCCATCTGCAAGCCAAGGCCAGAGGCCTCAGAAGAAACCAACCCTTCCAAATCCTTGACCTTGGATTTCTAGCCTCTAGAACTGTGAGAAGATACATTTTTGTTGTTTAAGCTACCCAGTCTATGATATTATTTAAAGATTTTATTTATTTATTTATTTATTTATTTATTTATTTATTTATTTATAGAGAGGAAGGGAAGGAGGAAGAAAGGGAGAGAAACATCCATGTGTGGTTGCCTCTCGCATACCCCTTTCTGGGGACCTGGCCTGCAACCCAGGTACCTGCCCTGACTGGGAATCAAGCCAGTGACCCTTTGGTTCTCAGCCCACACTCAGTCCACTGAGCCACACGAGCCAGGGCCCAGTCTGTGGTCTTTTGTCATGGCTGTCCTAGAAAACGAATACACACACCCAGATGTAAGTCCTCTTGCTGTGATAGCACTTCTGAATCTGCAAGGGTGACCCCCGTCCACATGCTGCTCTCTGCAAGGCACCCAGGTTCTCCTGCACAGAGCAGCAGTCAACTGTCTGTCACTCATCTCAGGTTGGATGTTAACGACAAGCCTTTCAGCGCTCAGACCCTATAAGCAGACGTAGCCCCTGAACCACCTCCTTTGGTACCTGCCAGCGGGGGTGCCGCTGGGTTGTGCAGCTGCACTGTCCGTGGGCTCCGGCTCCAGACTCCTCCTGCTTGGTGCCACTGTCACGCGCAGGGGGGCCCAGACTTTAAATAGTCGAGTGCTCTGTGCAGCGAGACATCAAAAAGGAAGAAAACAAACGAAACTCACAGATTACTTTACTCATGGGGATTTTATTGCCTAGTTCGTTTATGGCACCTTTCATCTGAAAGTTTTATCTTGGAACACAGGAGCTTAAATATCTTCAATGGAATGACTGTACATTTTCTAAGACTCGGGTGTTCTCCTTTGTATAAAGGAAGGCCTGCTCCTGCTCTCTCCCTTAAGATACCATGTCCTCATTTATTTCCCTGCCTTTTAAACTTTTCTTTCTATATAACAAGCCCCTTGAACACCTCTTAGGATTTTTTTTAATCATAAACCAGAATTTTTTATTCTTTGAATGCTATTTCTCTCCAACCCTCATATTAAACTTCCTGCAGTGTGAATCCATGACTGATCTGTCACACAAACTCCTGGGAGACAGAGATGTGAGGTTTTATATCACACACAGCCTTGTGGGCACTAAGTGTTCTTCATAAATCCCTGTAATGGCTTCTTCGGTGTCAAAAGCACTTACTTTCACAGAATTCACGTTGTCACATAAGCCAAAACTAGTTGGAAAATATTTAATAATTTATTCATCATATATATGTTAGGGAACGGGGTTACAAAACTGAAATGGAAACATCGTTTGTTTTAAGGGGGTCTTCGATCTAAAAGAGGGATTCATAAATGTAAATAAATGTGGATAAGAAACTTTTAGGGCTATGTGGGATTAGACGTATGGGTACCATTAGATGTAGACAGAGCACCAATGAGGTGAAACCAAGGTCCGAGAGCCTTTTAGGGGAGATGACCTTGGAGCAAAGCCTTGAAATACAGGGGTGTTTCAATGCAGACCCTCCCTTCTGCACCCCTAACTCTGATGTAGATTCCTCAAGACTTGTGGGACAGAAGACATTTTCTTTAAGGAAGTTACTTAGAGTCCAGCTTGGCACATGCCGTGACATGGTATCTGGATATTTTTACTATTTCTCATTCATCAAGAGATATTGACCAAGGAGGAGATTTATAAAGAGTGAACTCTGGCTCTTAAAAGTGTGCTATGCTGAGCAAAATATGGGGGAGTTTATTTATAAGTTTTCCGCTGTATGTTCCATTATGTGACCATTTTGTACTAGCTTTCTGAAGTATATTCTAACCTTCACTAAAAATGACTATCAATTCTCTTGACACACTAGCAGTTTAGAAATATACCACTTCAAAAGCAACCAGCTCCCGGCCTCTAGCTTTTTCCAGAAGGCTCTTCTGACATTCAATATATCAGTGTTCTTCCTTCTGTTCAATTCTCAAATCTGAAAATATGCAGATTTGTAGCACAGATTTTGCCCTTAACAGCATGCTATTTTTTAATGTTTGCTATTTTTTTCATTAGTGTTATCCCAAGATAGGATGAGCTGCTGGAGAACAGTGACCGTGCCTCTGCCCTTACTTACCTTCAAAATGCCTGGCAAAATGTGTGATATGTAGCCGTCCTTCTGGGTTGTGAAGAAGGACTCAGTCTCTGTCTCAGAGGGCCTTTACCACCCCTGTGGCCAGCAGCTCTCTGGCTGGTGCTCGCTTTGGAAGGGTTGTTCTCCAGATACCTACTGGACTGCTTTGGTGCTCATTTTATCCAAGGAAGGTATTCATAGGAGAAAAGCTGTGGACTTGAAAATCAAGAAGGATTGCACTTGGAGGTAAACAATGGTGTTTTCATAAAGAACAGTAAATTTCAAGAATTATTGACCTCCTCTTAGCTTCCCTCTACCTTGCTTTTCCTGTAAGGTGGGTCACTTCACCCACAGTTGACTGATGTGCTATTGTCAGGCTTAGTGATAAATTGCCCTCTCCTGCTCCTTTATGTTTAGGTCAACAGAGAAGCAGAAGTAGTACCAGTTGGGTTTCTGGCACCCGCATTTTGAATTGGTACATGGTACAGGCAGTACAGCTCCATCCTCCTTACCTATTTACACACACACACGCACGCACACAAAGATACTCATTTTTAGCTGAATACTGCACAGATCGCAACTTTCAATATCATTACTAATGAAGCTCACTGTGTTGCTTTGTGAGCCATCCAAATGTGAGCAGCTAATTAGATTGATTGTCTATTTGATGCCTGCTGATTAGCTTATGAAAGCCCTCTGAATTCCTGACTTTGTGAGAAAATGCCCCCGACTTTATGATTACTGATTGATGCTCCAATGTCTGATTGCTGTGTGAATAGGCACTTAATAGCTCTGTCACCTTGACAAAGGTTTTGGTATTCATCTGGTGAGGGAAACGGAGCAGGATGCTCTGTTTATCAATGTCTACCAAACATGTCAAGTTCTCTAGAGTGTGAAGACCACCAATCAGGGGCACCTGTGGCCTTGTCACAAGGCCACGCAACTAATGTCAGGTGGTTACCCAGAGCGATAAGAGAGGAGGGGGCTGGCAGGTGACCCTGAGGCTCTGCTCTTCCTGAAAACTGGTTTTAGGAGATGGATTAATCTGTATGGCCTTAAAGAGGAATGGAGTTCTGATGCGTGCTACAACATGGAGGAATCTTGAAGATAAAGTGGACACATATCGTATGATTCCATGTGCATGACATATCTAGGATAGGCAAATTCATAGGAACAGAAAGTAGAGTACAGGTTACCCTACCCCTCCTGGAGGAGGGGAAATGGGGAATTATTTCTAAATGCGTGTAGAGTTTCTGTTTGGGATGATGGAAAAAAGTCAAAAATAGTAGTGGTAATGGTTACACAACACCAGGAGTAGAATGAATGCCAATGAGTTGTACACTTATAAATGGCTAAAATAGCATCCTTTATAAATATCTGAATCAGAATTAAAATAATGTTTTAAAAAACTGGATTGAGGCTCCTACATATCCACAGACATCCTCAGAGTCTTCATTCTGATTTCAGTGCCAGCTCGCCAATGACCTTCAGTGTTTACGCAGAGTTTTGTCCTTCTTTACTACTGTGTCAGCTATTTTTAAAAATCATAATTTGAAGTTATCTTTTATTTACCAAGCCACACAGCTAAAACATTTTTAGAAGTAGTATTCCCCTGGTGAATTTTAAGAAACAGAAAGCCTATATTTGGGGAGTGGAAAGCAAGGGATGGGAGTACCTATTGATTGCATTGGGAGCACACATTCAAATAGTGTTGGGTGCGTCTGTCCAACCACATCCTTCGGCTTTGCCCCAGAGATCTCCCCCAGCCATGGTGCCCAGTCAGAGAGTTCATGGACCTGAGAGCTGTAATTGAAGCCACTCATCTCCAGGTGCCTGCGGATTATTCGGGCCATTCAGGGAGATCCAAAATCAGCTCTCTTATTCCTCTCTTTTGCACAGTAATTATATTTACTTGCACAGAAGGCTGAGTGAAGGCTAAGTCAGAGATTGGTATGGTGCAAGACATCTCCGTCTGCTTTCGATACCTCAATGGAAGATGAGAATTAATTCCTTCATTTCTCAAGGAAATCAGTGTGGATCCATCGGCATGCTGCTAGCAAAAGTTCCTTGATCAAATACATTTTTCACAATGCACAGACTGCCAAGTGTTGTTACAGCCCTCTGAGAAGCACATTTTCTTGACTTTAGTGTTGACTTTGAATTTAGAGGAGGGAAAAAGCCATTAACCTCCAGAAATTATAGAAAAAAATAGTGTAGCTGTGTGGTATGGCAAAGTAATGGATAAACAATTATATGCAAATGAAGACAAGATACTAGAGGTCTCGGAGTGCAGGAGTCTCAAATAAATCCTTTCTCAAATGAATGTATGTATATAAACTTCTCAAATGAATCCCTTGCCATAATCTTGTTAATGGCAGAGCACATGTCGAATACTAGCTGGCCTTTTAAGACTTTAGTGGGGATGTAGTAGGATTAACAAGACAGCCAAACACTATGGCTTTTTGGGATTGTGTTCCTAGAATAGCTGGTTGTGTGAAAGCCCAAGGTGTTTTAAACAGACTGATTACTTACATTGATTGATGATTGGATTCAGAATAATTTTCTTGCTTTGGATGAGAAGAAGTGACGTTATTGACCCTGCTCATTCAATCAAAATGGTAATGCAACTTGAGCATGCCTGCTTGCAGGAGCAGCAAGCCAGGGGAGAGTCTAAATTATTCAGGGTCTGCCTCCAAGCTGTGTTTATGAATACAATTGATTGACATTGCCTGTTGCCCCTCCTCACCACACATGCACCTATTCGCGCTCATCTTATTATAGATAAACAAGACATTGGGATTGCAGAAATTGTTTTCACTCCGTATTTCATTGGGAAGATAATCATCCCTATCCTTTTTGTGGCTAATGTGCCATTATACATAAAAAGGGAAAAATGATTAAATGCAGTGTATTATCAGAAACACTCAGAGCTGATACTTGGTAAAGAAAGTTGATTACTCAACATACCTGTCAGGAGAATTTTGTGTTCTCTAGATCACGTAAAATGCCTCCCTAATTGCCGCGTGTGTCATTATACTCTACTTCCTCCATGTTTGACTAGCTCCTCCCGTGTGGGCTCCTTGGCCTCCCTCTCGGGGAAGTGCAGTCCCTTGTTCGCTCCTCAACAAACACTCCCACAGGTGCACAGAATCTAGAAGGCGTGTGGCTGTATCGCCTCCCACAACCAGATTTTTAAAACAGGTTTACGTAGTACAGGTGGCAGGGGAGAGGTGATTTGTATTAGGGTTCAATGGGAGATGAAGGGAGGTCGGGATTCAAAAAACGTGGGAAAGGATGGGGCACGTGATTTAAAGCAGAGCAATGTAGTGGGAAAGCGTTACATTTGCTGCTTGTACTCGTCTGGCCCTTCTTCTGGAACATGCACCTTCTTCCTTCTAAGACATTGTCTTCTTCCAGACTGATTACGTGGCTCTGGTATGAAGACTCTACTTGTTTAATGACCTCACACAGGAATAGTGTAATCATGTTTCTCCAGATAGTTGAATCCATATAGAGAGTGTATATGTCAAGTCTTCCCTCCCTGGAGAATTCGAAACATACATTTTAGAGTTACCAGTAAGCATGGTTTGGGATGGAGGGGATAAGCCTACCAGAGAGAAAGAAACTACCACACAGGGCGAAGAAGAAAAGGGGAGGTGGTCCTATGGTCATCTCTGAGGTCCAGCATCACCCCACCTTCTTCAAAGCTTGTCTATTTTGTTCAGGCTAATTTGGTTTTGTGTTTCTAACACTTACGGCCTGAGAGTCCTAAGTAATAGGACCAAAGGAAAATTTCCCTAGAAGTTGTATTGTTCAATCAGCTCTAAGGTTTTGTTATAGTACAAGGTTTTGAGAATTTTCCTCAATGCCCGAAATTTCTTTTCATTGCTGGAATTTGTAAAACTGAGGTGGCCTAAGCAGACGTGACTGCTTGTTTGTTTCTCACACACGTACTTGTTTGTCGGCATCTCTCTCTCTCCTATGTAGTTGTGAGCTTCTAAAAAACGGGCTGGGTTGGGTTTTATTTTTGACTCTGTATCTTTAGATCCTGTAATAGATTTAGCCCCAACTTAAGTTTCGAAAAACCGTTTGTTCCTTTGGGTTTCATTGAATACCCATGCCCTTTCTTGGGCTTTTGTATGTGCCTTGACTGAATCACCAGGCATTTATTTCATAGGCTCTTTCACTTCTCTACCCACTCCAGTTCCTTCCTATTGTTCTCATTCCCAGCCTGGGAACTCTGACCCTCAGGAACTTCTAAAAAGCCCAGACAGCTTTGTGGCTTCAAGAGGAACATCTCCTTGACATTCTGTTGTGTGTTTTTTTTTTTTTTCCAGAAAGAAAGTTCCAAATTTGGAAAGCAACAGTGATACTCCACAGGTAAGAAATAATATCAATCATGACTCATTCCATTTACCTGGTTGGACACTTTGGATAGCTTATCACAGCAGGTTTAAATTCAAAGAACATCTGTTACTTTTTCTAACCCCCTGTAACAAAGCCAGCATTCAGTTGCAACTCCCTGAAAACCCACAATTATTAAAATCAGCAGCACATACCTCCTCCACTACCCCTTTATTTTAGAATTGTAGTTAGCATGAAATATTTTCTAAGTGCATACTTTATAGTCCACATATTTTGTTTTCATTGAATCCCTGTTTTACAGAAAGGGGGAACTGGTACATATAGAAGTCAAATACATTGCCCACAGTCTATAAGCCAGACTTAATAGAGCAGCACTTGTAAAGGAAGCTGAGCTTTGTTCCATTTGAATCCTCAGTCCACAATGCTCGCCATTCACTAGGTTCTCAATGAATGATGCTGAAATGAGCTAACGTGGCTTCAAAATGTAGCTACTCCCTGTGACTCTACATTGTTTCAGAAAGAAGTCACACGCCATTTCAACAGGTTTGGGCCTGTACAAAATTCTCATTTGCATGACTTCAAGTAACACTGATTGGATTTGAACATGCCAATTTGTCATTTTCAATATGGGATTTAAATTCCGGTGTTACTGATACTCTTCAAAAATCTAGCTCTTTGCTGTTGCGAGACCCTGTCTGAGTGCCTCATTGTGCATCCACCAATGCAGGTGAATGGTGGGGTTTGAGCATAGGAACTGTTCCTTATTTATTTTTTGTAAGTATACAATTTTATATTTGCTGAATTTAAGGAGTTGCGTAACTGTTCTCATAATCCATTTATAGAACTGTTAAATCATGCTAAAAAGTTCCCTGGAGCTGATTGGCAGTCACTCCCCAATCACAAACAATATCCCAGTCAGGCAACCACAGATCCGCTTTGGGTCTCTGTAACGTTACCCTTTTTGGTATCACTTCATATAAATGAAATCCTACAATATCAGTCTTTGGTGTCTGCTTCTTTCACTTAGCCTGATATTTTTAAAGTTCACACATGTCGTAGCATAAATCAGTATTTTATTCCTTTGTATTACTGAAAAGTTGATAGTATGGATATATATCACATTTTATTATACAGGGGTGGGCAAAAGCAGGTTTACAAACAAGTAATACAATAATTAATGAATAAATGATACAAGAATAAACTCTGTTTTGTGTACTCACCATTGTAAACGTACTTTTGCATTCCTGTCTTATGCAGTTAGCATTGGATAAATATTTGGATTGTTTAATTTTTGCCCATTGTCAAAAAAACGACCATTTTGCATCAACATTTGTTTATGAATCACTGTGTGGGTAGGCTTTCAAGTCTCTGTGGTGGATTGCCAAGAGTGGAATCATTGGCTTGTGTAAAAGGCTTTATGTTTCACTTTTTAAGAAACTGTCAAACTGGTTTTGAAACTGCCCGTGCCTCCTGATTTCTGTTAGCCCTGTGTGGGGTTCTGTGGCTCTGCAGCCTTCCCAGGGTTTGTCTGGTCCCGCTTCTTGGCTCACCTGTTCTCGTGGGTAGGTGAAGGCGTTCCATTGCCCGCGTAGTCTCATTTCCTAATCGCTGAAAATGTGCAGCAAGTGTTCAGCCATTTGCGTGTGTTCTTTGGTATATGTAAGTTTTTTGTCAGTTTTAGGTCACTTTTCTTGTTTTTTGAGTTGTCCTAGAGTATTGTAGTATACCATATTATGCAGCTATATTATGTTATTAAATTATTAGTTTTATACTGTTATATAGTCTATATTATAGATGAAAGTACTTTATCACATATACGTATTCCAAATATTTTCTCTCAGTCTCAGCCTTGGCTTTTCATTTTCTTAATGGTGTCTTTGGAAGTGTAATCGTTTTTCACTGTAATGAAATGTAATATATTTTATATATATTTATATGTTATAATTTGTTACTTAATTTATAGATATATGTCTCAAACTTTTGATTTTGTAGCTGACAACTCTTGCTCTAACCCAAAGACTAGAAATTTTACTCTTATGTTCCTTTTGAAGAGTTTTAAGTTTTAGTTCTTACATTATGGTTAATGACCGATTCTGAATGAATTTTTGGCTAGCATCTATTCATAAGTTTGCATGTGGATGTCTAATTATACCAATGCCACTTATTTAAAATATAATTGAATTGCATGTGTCAAAAATGATTGTAAACAGAAAGGCTTCCTTCTGGACTCCCAGTTCAGTTTTACTGATCTGTGTATTCAGCCTCATGCCAGTACCACGTTCTATTCCATTTACTGTTGTTTTGTAGTGAAATTTGGAATCTGGTAGTTGAAGTCCTTCAAATCTGTTCTTCTTTTGCAAAACATTTTGGCTGTTCTAGTCTTTTCCTTTTAAATTTAGCTTGGTGTTTTCTGCAGAAAAGTCCCGCAAGGATTTTGACAAGGATTGTTATTAAATTTGTAGATCACTTTAGAGAAACACTGCATCGATATGTAGAAAAAATTAACTCGTGAACATGGCATGTGTCCTCATTTATTTAAATTTAATTTGTTCCGACAAAATGCTTTATGGTTATCCAGTACACAAATCTTTTACAGCGTGTGTTAACTTGAATGCATATTATTCTTTTTGATGCTCTTCTGGGTAGAGTTGTTTTCTCTATTTTATTTTTCTGATGGCTCATTAATAACGTACACCATTTAATTGATTTTAGGTGTTAATTGTGTATCTTGTGACCTTGTTAAACTTGTTTACCCATTCTAGTGAATTTTGTGTAAGGAGGGAAGGCACCTTTAGGATTACAGCATTTGCCAATAAAGACAGGTTTGTTTCTCCAAATTTGAATTCTTTTAATTTCTCCACACACACACACCCTTCTTCTCCTTCTTGCCTTAATGTAAACTTGCTAGTATGATGTTATATAGAAATGAAGAGAACAGGGCAGAGTGTGTTTTCCATTTTCCTTATCCTTGGGGAAAAGCATCCAGTCTATCACTATGAGATGTGGTGTTAGATTTAAGGATTTTGTGTGTGTATGTGTGTGTGTGTATTTTTGCTAAAGAAGATCCTATCTATTCCTGGTTTGTAGTGATATTTATTATGAAAGGGTATTGAATTTTTTCCACAAGCTCTTTGCATCTGTTGGTATTATCATGTGGATTTTGTCCTTTCTTTTACTAAAATTGCACATTACCATAATAGATCTTTAGATATTTAACCATCCATGCATTTGTGGTATGATTTTACTTGGTCATGATGTATAATAATTATTTTATGTTGCCGAACTCAGTGTGCTTATATTTTGTTAAAGATTTATGCATCTCTATTTATAGTTGCTACTGGTCTGTATTATTGTTTTGTTAATGTTTTTGTAACTGTTTTTTTCTCACGGTAATATTGGACATATAGAATGACTTGGGAAGTATTCCCTTTTATTATATTTTCTGGAAGAGCTTGTGAAGGAAAGGCGTTCTTTCTTTTTTTAATGTTGAATATAAATCATTAGTGGAGCCACTTATGCCTAAAGTTTTCTCTGTAAACCTTATTTAAACATTATTTTAAAGATTGAAAAAATAATATTTTAAATTACTAATGCAAATTCCTTATATTTCTTCCTTTCCTGAGTGAATTTTGGTAATTTGTATCTTTCTAGAAATTCATCTAGATACTTCGACTTATCTGACTTGTTACTATCCAGTTAAGCTATTATTTCCTTACAAACTTTTTAATTTTTGTAGGGAAGGTAGTGGTGCCCCCTTCATGTTCATTTTGGTTTATTTTCTTGGTTATCTAGCTAATGGTTTGTCAATTTTATTATTTTAAGAATCAACTTTTGGTTTTAGTGATTTTTTTCTATTATGTTTCTGTTGTTTTCTTTCATTAATTCACTCTAATATTTATTATGATTATTTTTTACTTCTTTTTGCTTTGATTTTAGTTTGCTCTTCTTCGTATAATTTGCTAACAGGGACACTTAGGTGATTGATTTGAGACTTTTTTTTCTTTCTGACATAGGTATTTAAAGTTTCAGGCCCTCTAACACTTGAGCTGCATTCCGTAAATTTTGAAATAATGTATTTTCATAGTTTTAATAGTTCTCAATTTTATAATTTCTACTTTGACTCATGGGTTATTTAAAGTGTATTGTTTAATGTCCCTATTCTGGGGTTGTTTCAGATTTCTTCCTGTTTTGGATTTCCAATTTAATTTCAAGTGGTTAGAAATTATACTTCACATACTTTCAATCTCTTACACTTTTTGAGATTGTTTTGTGCCGCAGCAAGTGCTCTCTCCTGGGTCATGTTTCATGTGTGTGTGAAGAGTGCGTGTCTTGCAGACTTCCGTCTGAGTGCTGTCTTGATGCTGGTAAGAACAGCTTGTCTGAGTGCGTCAGTCCGGTCTTCTCTGTCCTTGCTGATTTCTTTCTAGGCTCTCTGTTTTTGTGGGTCAGTCATTGAAATCTTTATTATTATTAAATTGTCTACTCCTTTTAATTTGTTCAGTTTTTGCTTCATGTACTTTGGGGCTTTATTTGTAGGTATATATATTTATAATTTTTATACATCTCTGATGATGATTTTAATGTTATTAAATGTCCATATTTGCTTCTGGTAATATTTTTGGTCTTAAAGTTCATTTTTGGTGATATAAATATAGCCACTGCTGCTCTTTCATGGACACTGGTTGCATGTTATATATTTATTTTTCCGTTATGTTATTTTAAATATAGTTTTGCCTTTGAATGTAATGTGTATCTATTGTAGATAACATTTAGTGGAGTTTGCTTCTCTTTTACACTGTCTGACCATCTGTGTCATTTGAGTGGGGTCAGGTAGGCTATTTACACAAAACATAATTATTAACATTTTCCCCCTTTTCCTTCTTTACTCTTTTTGACTCGATATTTACAAGTGCCATTTTAATTCCTATGTTGATATTTTAAATTATTTTCTTAGCAACTGCTCTCGGAATTATACCTTCATTCCAATACACTTCAAAATACTACTGGCTTAGTTGCTCTAAGCTTGTAGAGTCTTTGCTCCAATGTGTATCCTTTCGTCCTGACTTTGTGCTAACATTGTTATGTATGCTACACCTATATATTATAAATACAAACAAGGTGTGTTTTTTTACTTTATTCAAGCATATTTCTTAAGTTTAAGAGAAAAATTAATTAAATGTATATTTTGAAATCTTTTATATTTACCAAATCATTCATCACTTCTAGTGCTCTTCAGTTCTTATTTTGGATTTGAATTGGTATCACTGCTTTCATCTTGAAAGATTTCCTTTGGCGTTTTTGGTGAATTCAGTCTGATAGGAATGGCTTTTTTCTATCGTTGTATATCTGTGAATATCTTCATCTTAACTTCACATTTGAAGGTTAATTTTGCTAGATATAGAATGTTTGCTTGATACATTTTTTTCCCTTTCAGCACTTTAAACATGTTATGTCTTCTGGACTCCATTATTTTGGAAGAGAAGTCAGTTGATAGTCCTTTCATTGTTCCTTTGTATGCGATGAGCTGTTTTTCTCTGCTGCCTTCACTATTTCTTTGACTTTCAATAATTTCATTATAGAATGTCCAAGTATGACCCTTTTGTGTTTTTTGTTGAGCCTCTCATATCTGTAGAGCACTGGATTTTTATCAAATTTAAAATATTTTTCCATTATCATAATAACATGTTTAACCTCCCCTCAATCTGTGCTGTTTTGTGATTCTCCTTATACATCTGTTGGTATTCTTCATATTGTTTCATGTATGTTTGAGACCATGTTCACTTTTCCTCATCTTTTTTTCACCCTGTTCTTCAAATTGGACAATTTCTATTGATCCATACTCAGGCTCACTGATCATTTCTTGTGCCACATCAAATATAGTGTTAAGCTCCTATAGTAAATTTTAAATTTCAGTTATTGATTTTTTTCAACTACTGATTTTCATTTGTCTTTTATGACTACTTTTTTGTGGTTCTTTCTTTGTTGATTTATTGACATACATTTCTTTAATTTTTTAAACAGAATTTCCTGTTTTCTTTGAACAAATTTATTATAGTTGCTTGCACATCTTTGTCTGCTACATCCGACATCTGTTGACTCACAGATATTTTTTTTATTGAAATGTTTTATTTCTTCTTGAGTATGAGTTGTACTTTTTCTTTGCACATATTATAACTGGACATTTTACATTCTGTATTATAGCAGCTCTGGGTTCTGATTCATCTCTCCCCTGAGGATTGTTTTTGTGTGTGTGTTTGTTTGTTTGCTTATAAGTTAATAAACATAACTTTCCTAGACTAAATCTGTGAAATATCTCTCCCCTGCAATGTATAGGCATTAATATCTCTAATTGCTTTTATTTTTTCTGTTCTAGTTTTAAATTCAGAATCCTATGCATTGGCCTGTGTCTTTAGAGACAAAGATTTAAAGAGGTTGTTCTCAAATTCCTCAAACTGATTTTTTTACTGAGGGATCTGTGTCTGAGCTTGGTACCACATTCCTAGATTAGACTGACTTCGACTCTCCCCTGCTTTCATTTATCTGATATGTCCTCTCCTATCTCCTCTGGGCATGCACTTGGTTTCTATCAGCTGTGGTTATGTTGGTAGTTTGATTCCTCTCTAGGCTAGGCTGCACATATGCATAGCCTTGGGTCTTTCCAGGATACATGGGGAAGTTATCAGGACTCACATGGCCACCCAATCTTCTAGAAACCCCTTTTAATAACTCCATCTAGTTTATGAATCCATAGTGACAATACTCCAACTCCAGTGATCCCCATACCCTTTGCAGTGTCAATGAGAGACTGGTTTTTAGAAACTGCTCCACCATGGTTACACTACCACACTGGGGAACCAAGGATGAGAACAGACCTGGTTAGGAATGTCACAGATTCCCATTGTTTCTACACGGTACAATAGTTTCCATAAATAAACATTTATGTTTTTTCTTTGCTTTTGGTCAATTTCCAGAGTGCTAAAGTTGTTTTGACAGTTTAGATACCTTCATAGTTCTTCACTAGGGAGACTTGTTACCCTAGTAACAAGTCCATCACTCCATCACGCTATATACTTTTATACACTTTTGTTTTCTTAGTGCCTAACACGGCCCCTGGATCATTGTGGACTCTTCGTATTTTACTGAATTTATAAACTATCCAAGGGAATAAGAAAAGGAGTGTTATCTTATGCAGCTTGGGGATTCCCAAATGTAAATTGATGGCTTTGCTGTGTTTTTTGTAAGAGTGTACAAGAAACATAATCTAGAGATAATTGGTCTTCAACTCAGAATGATTAACTAACAAGACTTATGGTCCCTAGAGATGAAATGGAACAAGTTGTATATACATGCCAATTCCTGACAGTTTCTAGACACATCTATAGACCTCATGTTGCTCAAGACAGACTCCAGCTGTTATTTAAATAAGGGAATTGTAGCTAATGATTTACGCAGCATTTCCATTTTGACCTCAGCTCCTAGTGCTAGTTGTTGGTTAGAGAAGGGTTACTAATTGTGGATGTTTATAGAATACCTGATCACTTCTTTTATACTAGGGATTTAAACCTAGCCAGACCATTTAAATATTCTTAGGTTATATCTCTGACAAGATAGAATACTGAAATAAATAATTGGCCACATAAAAGATAAAATAGATAAATATAATGGTTACACTTGGGTTTAGCTTAATCATATGGTCAATTTCAATCTTATAGAATTTTTTTCTAAAGAAAAAATGCTTAAGATTTGTAAGAAAACATAGAACAGAAGCTGGGTTACCAGTTCAAAAGTTGTCACTAAAATTGTCTCCATAGCCACTTAACTATAGCTATTCCTCCCACATTTTCAGGTGTATAGAAAACATATAATCCAAACACTTTCAGTGGGTCATTTGTGCCATGATATGGCATGATTCTGCTCTCTTTCCAAACTCTCCAAACCTCTGGTGTTAGTCAGACTCCAAATATCTCCTCTAGTACTTAAACCCATAAATGTGTGTGTACACACACACACATTTCTCTTGACTGCTATTTCTTTTTCCCTCAGCTTAAGTGCACTTTGGTAAGATACCTGCATATTTAAATATTATTTCTACATGACCAACTGGTGGAACTGCCCTTCAGAACTCACCACTGTGGTGGATTGAGGTAGTTGTCAACTTTATAGCTTTGGATGCCACTGGTATAGTGACAGTGTCTCTATCACTAGGCTAGACAAATATTGGACTAATGGTCATTCATGTTATGGCTGATTATTAAACAATTAGCTAAAGTGCTTAATGAGCAGTTCATGCTAACAATGAAATTACATGAAGTAAGGGCATCTGGATTCATAATCTATCCAGTTTGTCAACCTATGCAAATAATGTAAGAATATTCATGTCAACTAAAATACTATTGGCTGAGAAACCGCATACACTTAAATAAGGTGGAGAAAAATGCCTTGGCATCTAATAGATTAGGGACCTCCTGTTTTTTTAAGACCATTTGAACGAATCTGTTAGGATTTTAGTAAAAATTAGAGCTCTTTTGATATCAGTTTAAAAATAGCTGTAAGAGTCAAAGGAAATGCTGTTATTCACACTCTAGAAACTTTACAGGGAATTATAAATGGATGGCACTCCTGAACATCCCTGTTCTTTCTTTTTAAGTTTCTGTGTTTATTTTCATTATAACTCTTATCATTGTATATTATAATAGGTTTCAGTGTTGATAAACTCCTTTCTAGACAATAAGTTCCTTTAGAATGGACACTACTCTTATCATACATTTTGTGATAAGTTCGGTGACAATCAACTCACTTTCTAGAAAATGAGCTCTTGTAGGGTGTAATGCTGTCTTATCAGTTTCTTAATCTCTAGTGTCCAGTATGGCGCATAGAACACAGAGGACTCCCAATTGCCTGCTGCTTGCTCGGGGTATGAAGGGAAGAGGAAGGGAGATGCAATCACATGCTCACTGACTCCTTGTTCACAATAATGCCCAGACATTTGGCAGAGTGACAGGACTGATAAATTATACTTTTTGGATGTGATGAGTGACTTTTCTCTACAAGCCTTGTTATTTGGACTAATTCTGTAATTCCAAGTCTACCATATTTCCCTGATAAGTCAACTATGCTATTTGGAATCAGTTAAGGATTTTGAAAAACCTTGAGAACAAATATTATGGAAATGGAGGTAATACTGAAAATGCAGATAGAAAAACTACAGGAGAATGATTGTTAATGTGAACATATTTTAGTTAAGGAGTTTCTTTTAAACCTGCATTCTGATATAAGTGAAAAAATATCATATTTCTGCAAAGATCCCTTGAAGATTTGTGTATTGAGCATTTACTATGTCCCAGAATAGTACTTTGTGCTAGAAATGCAAGTGTGGATACAGGCCCATTCCTGCCTTCAAAGGTCTTAAAGCCTAACTGAAGAGAGACAAGGTCATAAACTAATAAAGACAAAAAGGTGTGTCACAGGTGCTCTGTTTAAGATGTTGCTCCAAGAGAGGATGTGGTCAATTGTGCACTAAGTCTCAAGGTCAAGGAAGGCTTGGTATGGAAGTGACCTCTGAGCTGAGCACAGAAGATAAATAAAATTAACTAGGGAGATGAGGGGAAGGGAACAGGGAGTAGTGTGAGTATAGACATGGTTGTGTGATAGCACAGAAGGCATGTGCAAGTGGGGAAGGCAGCTGGGTTTCACCGAAATGAGATCTGTACCATCAGGTGCTGTCAGGTGGAAATGGCAGGGTAAATAGCATATTTGATAGCAACCAAGATAAGGCTTCCTTGCAAATTGAACTTGAAACAAGCTAGATGTACCTACAGATCTATTAAGGCAAAGCGCTTCATGTGTCAATATCTATTAGCTGCTTGATGCTGAGATGTATTTGTGCTGAGTGGCAGGAGCTGGGGGGCCTGCCAGTCCCAGTGGGCTGTAAGACCAAGTGAGGTTTTTCCCAAAGAGAAGCATTTGCTTACAAGTACATACAACCCCTGTTGTATTACAATGTGATTATACTTCAGGCTCTTCTGAGAGATAAAATTGTCTATGATGGAAATCAGAGAGAACACAATGCAAGGCTGGGGGCTGGTTGGCAGCAGGCGAGATCAAACTGTCTTTTAACTTGTATCAGACAAGGGATTAACATTGGATTTTGTGATATTTTTGACTGATACTCAGCTAGTTCCATTAAGAACAATCTTGGGAAATTATCTGAATGCATCTACTTAAATGGATGGGTGATAAATTATATCGCTATAGCTGTCTTTATAAAGAGAGGAGGATTCTGTAGTTAGACACTGGGGATTAGGCTTTGCTCTGTATTTTACAATTATCTCATTTCCCTATCTTAAATTAGTAAAGCGGAGCTGATGGTTTTAGCTCATTCCATGGAGAGCAGCGTATCGCACTGTCGAAGAGCCAGAATTCTCTTTCTATTTTGTCTACCTCGCCCGCAAGATACCATAATAAAAATATCCCTCAGTGTGATGAAAAACACACGTTTCTGAGCAGAACGATATCTGATTCAACATGGTGTTTGTCTTTATCCATTAGGCCCCTTTGGAAAGGCAAACACATGCATTTCGTTCACCACCTGATCTTTATTTCATTCTCGCCCTCTCCTTACCGTCCGCACTGGGGGCTACAGAGCCCAGTGCAGATTTATGAGATGATAGACTGGTGCTGTTGCTGCAGGGATAAGATGCAACAGTGAAAGTTTCAAGTCCAATAAAAATTTTAAATGCTTTTAAAATGCTTTTTAGAAGGCAAATGCTGTTGCCCAGGGTTGCATTTGATTGAAGTTGAACCAGGTCTGAATGTCCAATGACCATAGTAGATTTTATCAAAATTAAAAATGTCACTTTACTCAGGAAAGTACTTTGCAAAGATTTACTTATACTGATTGAGTGGAACTATCAATAGAGTTATTATTGTAATTCACATATTCTGAGCTCTACCAGTATGGCGATAAGAATAACATTTCAGTAACAATTACAAAAACAGTTGTGCATTCACCAGTCCTCCCTTCCAAATAGTTCTGGGAAACTCCAGGCTCTCTTATGTGACCTATGGACCGGTTACTGTTCTTAGAAACTTCAACAGAATTATTCATTTTTCTCTTCTCATGCTGTGGCTTGCTCTCACAATGTCTACTATTTCAGTATTCTGCTGTGCTATCCCCATTAAACTGTTTAAATGTTCTAGTAATTTTAATATCTTTCATCTAGGTCACATCATCCTCGTTTCTCCCTGCCCCTGAAAGCAAGATAAATATAATTATTTAGACCAGGAGCTTCACTTTCAGATTGGAAATATTGTTACAGCTTATATCATCAGGTTTTCCAGTAAGCAGATCACTAACTGTTACTGGTAAATCTCTTTTTCAGATTTTGTATAACATAGGCTGTGATCTATAGTCAAACGAGGCAGATCTATTCCAGTCATTAGTTTTCGCTGTCCATTGGGGGAACGTGGGAAGGTAGGAGAAGTGTTCCTGGTTTGACAACACTACGTAATTTATCCATCCAGTGGGATATCCTTTCTGGGTCGAACAGAAATGAGCTACCTAATCAATTAGTACCAGCATCGTCTCCAGTAAACAGATCTGTCACTTTGTGCCCCTTCGCTGGGTGAAGAAAGTGTTCTCAAAAGTGAGAGTTGTTGGTTTATCATGGTATACAAGTCTCTAATTTTGAATTAGCTGATTGGTTTAGATTTTTAGAACAAAAGGTCATCCCTTTAAATATTATCTTCCCTGGGGTAGCTGTGATGTCTCAGAAAGCACATGGCAGATAAGACAGCTTTGGGCAAACATTTATATAACACGTATTCCCAGTGGACTAGAACTGACCTTCTGTTAGGTAGGAGAAGTGACAACCCCTCCCCAGCATTAACTGCATAGTCTGATTTATATGAGGTTGAGGCACCTGCTGGGAAACCACCTCAAACAGAGTTCAGGCATGTCTAGAAGGCTGGAGGATGGGTAGACTCATTGGGAACCAACATGAAAAGTGAAAGGGACTAGGCTCCACAGAGTGGATTTATCATAACAGAAGATGAAGCCTGGCTCACTGATCAAGACTCTGCAACAGGAGGTTGAGGGGAGAAGAGAGAGGCAGATCTGTTTATAATGTGTTGGCTGACGAAAATAATGTTACCGGAATATAACAGGTGACCCTTGCTGGTCCTTTCATTTCTGTTCCTATCAATAGTTACACATATGGACACAATTTTTTCCTAGTGGAACTAAAAATACAAATGTGTATTTACACACTTATTTGTATAACAGATTAAAACCTCAGTCCATGTATTGGAGCAGCATAATTACATCCACATATATTCATTTGCATATGAAAGTCCTTGATTTGCATGGACAATTATAAGTACTCTTTTTGCCGATGCAAATGAAGAAACACCTTTGGAAAATTGGCCTCATAATTTCTAATCATATATCATTGAGTGGTGCATAGTTTCAGGAAAAGAATTGGCATCATTTTAAGAATAAGAAATCATTTAGGCAGATTTTCTCTGCAAGAAGTGCTTGACAGAATAATTTTTTTCTAATAATGCTTAAAAATTGAGCATTCAATGATGCAAAGCTGAAAGAGATAAAGAACTGACTTGGGGGTTCCTGGATAAGCACAGAATGGTGCACTTGACTTCACTTGACTGCCATGAGAAGAATTTTATTAATATTTTTATGCAATCAGAGTATTGTTTGGTTGTAATCTTTGCACCAGAGAGGATTTAAATCCTAGAAAGAAAGAAATTGTAGGAAGTCATTGGTTATGTTTACAAGGGCCAACTCTTTTGGTTTAAGAGGCACGGGGCCATGCTACGCATTTTCAGTCATATTCCCTAGGTTTTTATCTTTTCAAATAAATTTCAATGTGAGTTAAATATTTTCTTAAGAACAGAGAAACTCACATTAGGATTTTAGCAGTTGTCAAAAAACCCAAGATCTCTCAAAAGACTAATTATTTAACATGGTCTTCAATGCCAACTTTCTGTCCAAAGTGTTTGGTCTGTCTTGGGTGTTTCTCCCCAGTTATTAGTTACTGAGGTATGTGAAATTGCTTCTTGTCGAGAGCATGATCAGGAGGAGAGAATTTTCAGTTCTATCATTTATGTACTTTCAGTAATTACACTTCATTTACTGGGTCATGAGAAATGACATTGTATTTCTAAGTGAATAGAGTTATAATGAATTCACCTCACACTGTTAAATCTGAAGTCTATAACCGAGGTGACTCTGCCCTTATAGAATAACCCTGTATCAGAATCTCCACCCCTGTTTATTTAAGGATGTAGTCATCTTGAACACAAAAAACAGATGCCTCTCAGATGGCTGCTGACTTCTCCATCCAAGGGAAGTTGAAAAATAGGTCTTTTTGAAGGGCACTGGGAGGCTACATTGGGAGCACATGACCACAGCTGAGCAACTCGAGGTGCAAGGCTGTATTCCCAGCATAGCAGGGCAAGCCATCTCCTTTCATTTCCTCCAAGGCCCACGTGGGTTTGTGTCTCTGCCAGGAAGGATTCTGGGCATCATTCTCCTGCACATTTTCTCCTCATACTTTCAGATATGTTAGCAGTTTCAGAAACTGTCATTACCTTAGCATATTAATTCAATTTAAATTTAGAATTGATTCCCAGTTGTTTCATTCATATATTTATGATTATATATATATATATACATATATATAGAGAGAGAGAGAACTGAAAATATCTATGAATATACATAGAACTGAATATATATGTGTATATACACACAATATATGTGTGTATGTGTGTGTGTGTGTGTGTGTGTGTGTGTGTATTTCAACTGAAGAGTTCATCCATAATGATAGTGAGGTTTTGTTTTTGTCTTTGTGTTTTACTCCCATGGAATAGGTTTCAAAATCTGGAGGACTTTTGAGGGCACTTTAATAATTACAAGATCTTTTTATGTCTGTGATGTATCTTAGGTTTGCAGTGACCTTATCTGGAAGGTGAGGCAGATGTGATAGTCCCTATTTTCTAAATGGGAAAACTGAAGCTGAGAGCGTTTAAATGACTCATTCAAAGTGATAATAGTAGTAACTGGAAGACCCAAGGCTGAACTCAACCTCAAGGACCCCTAGTTTGGTGCTCTTTCTAGTACTACTCGGCTTATGTCTTCTCTTATGTCCAAGAGCACTTACCACAGCCTTGCATAAAGCATGTATACTAATCTAACACTAGTTAGATTAACAAAGGTTTCTTGCTTAGAGATAACAAAATGTTCCCCAATCAAGTGTGCTTAGTGGCCTTAACTGTTAGCCCAACTACAACATCTTGAAGAATGCTGAGAGAAAGGGCTACAACTTAGAAGATAAAATTGTCATCTTAAATATCCTGAATATTTACATGATGTTGTACATATAACCTCATGTGAAGTAGATGTGAGAAATCATGAGGGATACCATCAATACATGAGTATACATATCTCATTAAACAAAAATAAATACCACCACCCTAGGGTCTAATGAAGTTTGCAGTGTCTCTTCTGCTCTCCAAACTTCTTTAAGGCACACTTGGCTTTCCAAATCTGCTATGCAGCCTCTTCTGCCTGTCCAGCACACACTTGTTCTAGCTCGTCTGGCTTCCTATGGGGCTCACCTCTATTACTGCACTATGCTACACATATTTGCCCCATTTTGCATGAATATATCTTTGTTCACCACCACCAGATCATGGACACCTGAATCAAAAGGGTAGGACCTGAGCTCCTTTTTATTTCTCCCAAAGCCTACTCGGTCCTTAATGTGTGCTTCTGGATGAATAATAGAATCTAAATAAATGGATTTTGCGCAAATTTCCATTTGCGTGCCAGCTGTAGGCACACTGCATCAAATTTGAAGTACCATAGTTTAGGGGACTTGAGAAGATATAAAAGGGAGTGGTAATTATGGTGAAGTGGATACAAAGCGAGTTCTTGAAGCTAGGTTAAATACCTGGTATAACAGTGGGCATGCACGAGCTTATACGCATGTTCAATGCATACTTCTGGCACAGGTGGCAAGCTTTTTGAAGATCCACGTGGAGATTGGCACTGGGCATGGCAAAGAGTACATACTTAGTTAATATTTGTCAACCTAGTTAGTAGAAGGTATTTATAGACAGGTAAAGAGCGTACTTCTAGCCCTGCTTCCTACTTTGAGTCATCAAAATTCACCGTTTAGTTAACTGCCTCCCTAGCCTACAAGATTAAGTTTTGGTGAGAGAGGAGACTACGGAAAGCAGAAGGCAGCCAATACCCCTGCAGAATGAATGACCTTTAAGATTAGTAGCCATCCTAAATTCCTCAGAAGTCAAAGGGTGCTAGGCTGCTTCTTAAGAGTTAAGGGAAATGCAGTTTTAGTGGTGTGGACAGGAACCCCTGAAACATGGAAAGCATGTTTTATAACCTGGAAACAGACCTTACACCCTCACACAGGCAATGTGAGGGCAAGGTTGCAGGGCCACGAACTGCGAGCTCACTCTGCATTTTGCTAAAGCTTTGAAATATATCTCACAAAGGAAAAGCAGGGAAAGCTGACATTTTAAATGGGTGCATACAAGTGGAAATAAAAGGGTGCTAACTTCTCCATTGAATTAACACGTGGTGATTTTCAGGCACTAAAACAGTAAATGGTTAGTTACTCTTTCCCATCAGCTGATGTCTGGAGTCCATGTTGGCTCATGCTCTGGGCTGCAATGTCTGTTGCTGTAGCATCGTGGGTGGGGGAATCAGGAGTCTCCTCATTCTGAAAGAAACATGTCATCACCTCTTCCAGGATCTGACTGGCCATCCAGGGCCAATCACCAGGATTTGCATGGGATGATCATTAGAAAGATC
>PVKM010012975.1:0-30902 GCA_004027735.1 Carollia perspicillata | reverse complement strand
GTGTGTGTGTGTGTGTGTGTGTGTGTGTACATGTGTGTGTATATGTTATGTATATAGATAGCATTTCTTATATGTATACGGCATTTCTTTCTCTACTATATGCAATATTATCTCTGTAGAAATGAGGAAAACTCAAAACATCATGCTCCAAATAGGAGGTTTTGGGTATACCTTTCATTCTGTATACACACTGGTTGTGAAACAGTAGAATGGGAAAAAATATAAAGAGATTTTTACATAATGAAGGTTAGAAATTGTGAAGCAAACTGAAAATTGAAGGGCTAGCTATGATACCCCAGTCTTATTGTCTGGATACTTTTGAGTTCAAAACAGATTATTTTTCATGGTCAGTGAGAAACTCTTTAATTTTTACCTCTGTTGATTTTTTTTGAAATTCAAGAGCTGCTTGGTAATTATCTGCCTCTTGGTTTTTACTTTATCCCTGTCGTGTTTAATTTCATAACCATTTTCCTGAAAAAGAGGTTGGGTAGAGCTGAGACGTGTTGTACCTCATCTGTCACAACATATTGAAAGGAACTCACAATTGTATACAGATTGTAAAACATCTTTAGATGAATCTTATTTCCTTCCTTTAGATGGTGTTAATAGGGTATGAAAGGAAAACATGATTATGTAAGATGATAATTATGATATTCTGTAAAGGCCTAGAGGTACTTGAATGGTTTGAAACTAAAAAGAATTGTGTTCTCTGAGAAGTCCATATTACTGTCACAGAAATGACAACCTATTACTCTTTTTGACAACCTATTTCTTTTGTCAGCTGGAGTCCCAAGACATTTATCCTCTTTTCTTTATGCTGGAGACTTCTCAAAATCTTTACAAAATAATTACAATCCAAATGAATAAAAAGAAATCATCTTTAGTGCAAGTATTAGAAAAAGTTAGTTTTCCTCTCAGATAAAAAGTCTTGAAATCCATTTAGACTGTCTTGAGTATCATTATCACACTTGTGAAGGTGCAGCATATGCAGACAAGGAAAACAATCATTATAGACTTTATGTAAGGGTTGGTTCTTAACTTGTCTGCCATTCAGAACCTTCCTTGTTAGGGCACCAGAACTTTCACTGCAATTGTCAAGTGGAGTTGACGTGTTCTAGGTTAACTCTCAACAAAAATGCCACAGGACTTCTCTAACATAAAACTTTAGGAGACAGCAAAAAGTTTAAGGATTACTAAACAAACTTAATTAAACTATAGGTTTCTAAACAGTTAAGAATATTTACCTACAATATGCTATAATTATAAGAGGAAATGCTCTGATACTAATATCTAATTTCCATGCACAGGAATTATTTTTAAAGAAGACTTTAACTGCTTGAGGATAAGAACATTTCTATGTTTTAAAAATATTTTTTATTTATTTTTAGAGAGGGGAAAAGAGGGAGAAAGAGAGGGAGAGAAACATCAATGTGTGGTTTCCTTTCGTGTGTTCTCTTTTGGGGACCTGCGCCATCAACCCAGGCTTGTGCCCTGACTGGGAATCAAACCAGTGACCATTTGGTTCATAGGCCAGTACTCAATGCACTGAGCCACACCAGCCAGGGCTATTTCTATGTTTTTATATGATGCACATATCTTTAATTTTAGAGTTGTCCAGGTTCTTTTGATCCTTGTTAGAATGCCCTGAGATCTTCTAGCCTTGTGCTGTTCTGCCCTGGGGGCATTCTTGATTAGGACACTTTATTTCACCTTTATAGGTGTCTTGTTAGTGCAGTAGGTTGGAGCAAGTCAGTCTCATAATTCAGTCTCTAATTAAACACTTCTTAAAAAATCATTTTCAATTCAGAGTGCTTATCAATTTTAGACTTAAAGAACCCTGGATTCTCTCTGAAATGCCCCCTGTGTGTTACCTAGTACATTGGGAATGATTTCTTGTATGATTTTTTTTTTTGGCCCTTTGACTATCTATTTCTCTCTTCTGGGAATGTTCAGTATTTTCTGGGAAGCTGCCTCCACCCACACTGTGAAGATGGAAACAGCGTTTTAAATTCTCAACTTATTGTGGTGAAGAAACTGACTTCCAGAACGGATCTAAATTGTAATGGCTGAAGCCTTGATGCCATAGCATTTCCTATTTAACACTATTAACCTTTTTCCTCAGTCAGGTTTTGGTTCTTTCATACTTACTGTGATGTGGATTATGCTTCTTCTCAGTGACACATAAAACCAGACAGGATTCCTTGAACCATAACTCCAGATTGGCCGACAGATTTAGAGTTCTTTGAGCTAGAGGAAAGCACAAGGTACAATGAGAGTTAAGATTTTTTCCTATTTAAATATGTTTCTTAAACTAGTGGCATTTGTAATTGATACTGCAGTTAATATATTTTTTGCAGATTTTTTACTGGTTTGGTGGTCACATTAGTCACTGCTTATGCAAAACATTGGGACTAGGTTAGAAAATATCTCTGTTACTACTAGATAAAGATATTTGCATGGAACATCACATTAAAAGCATCAAACAACTAGAGCCCAATTAAGTGCACTCCTCAATTAATTAGAGTATTTAAGTGATGTTTCAAATTTAGAAGAGAAGGATAGATAGCCATAAACAATTTCACATTAAGCATCTAGTGAATGACATATTTATTCATTCTTTAACTTAGCATTAGACATTGTGTATAGTGTTAAAGGACAAAGTTTTTTTTTTAAATTATTTTATTGTTGGTTCAAGTACAGTTGTCTTCATTTACCCCCACCATTTTCCCCTATCCCACCTATCCCTACCGCCCTCCCCAATTCTACCTCCCTTGGTTTTGTCCATGTGTCCTTTATAGTTATACCTGAAAACCCTTCCTCTCTTTCCCCCCATTATCCCCTCTCACCTTCCCTCTGGTTACTGTCAGATTGTTTTTAATTTCAATGTCTCTGGTTATATTTTGCTTGCTTGTTTGTTTTGTTGATTAGGTTCTATTTAAAGGTGAGATCATATGGTATTTGTCTTTCACTGCCTGGCTTATTTCACTTAGCATAATGCTCTCCAGTTCCATCCATGCTGTAGCAAAGAGTAGGAGCTCCTTATTTTTTTCTGATGCATAGTATTCCATTATGTAAATGTACCACAGTTTTTTGATCCATTCATTTAACGATGGGCACTTAGGCTGTTTCCAGCTCTTGCATTCAAATAAAAAACAGACAGATGGGCCCTGGCTGGTGTAGCTCAGTGGATTGCGTGCTGGCCTGCAAACCAGGGAGTCACTGGTTCAGTTCCCTGTTGGAGCACATGCCTGGCTTGTGGGCCAGGTTTCCCCCAGAGTGGGGCATACCAGAGGCAACCACACACTGACATTTTTCTCCCTCTCTTTCTCCTTCTCTTACCCTCTCTCCAAAAATACATAAATAAAATATTAAAAAAAAACAGACAATAAGTAGCATAGATGGTGAGGAGAAAATAGGAAGGGAGAGGGCAAGAGTAGTGGGGAAATGTAGAAGCTAAAGAACTTATGACACATGGACATGAACTAAAGGGGGGAGTGTGGGTGGGAGGGGGTGTGCAGGGTGGAGGGAAATGAAGGGGGGAAATGGGACAAGTGTAATGGTATAATCAATAAAATATGTTTTAAAACCCAGACAAATGGGCAAGTGAATGATTGCAATGAAATGTTTTAAATGTGGACCCAAACATGGGATGCTATAGAATACATAGGTTAGGGAATTTGGGGGGTAGCAGAGAAAGATTCCTCAGGTGGTAACATATGAAGTTAATTTTGATGAATTAATAGAAGTAGGCCAAGTAAAATGATAGAAAAAGAGCAAAGGGCACCCCAGGCAAAGAAGAAACACGAGGGAAGAAGCCATATACATAGTAAGAACTACAGTAGTTTGGTATCCCAGCAGCACACAAAATGATATGGACAGTGGCTGAAATGGAAGTTGGACTTGTAGGCAGAAGCCAGCTTGTTAAGGATTTGTACATCAAGTTGAAATATTTAGGCTGTATCTTGAATGCAATGGAGAGTTACTGAAGAATTTTCACATGCGAGGTGTCATGGCTGTGTTTGCAGTTTGACGCAATGTAGAGTCTGGATTGTAGAATTTAACAGGAGGAAAGGATAAAAATTTAGTTGGCTGTTTATTCTCACCTGGTAAGAAATGAGGAGGTGGTAGTAGGAATGGAACGGATGGGTGCAGCTACTCAGATAGTGAGAAAGATTCATGAAGTTGGATGGACAAGAAAACACAGTGAATTTGGCACACAGAATATGTTGTAGAAAATAGGAGAATCATGGAGACAATGATAAATTCACTTTTGTACATGACAAAAATACTTGGAGGTGAAAATCACATTTTATGTTGGCTTGGACTTTGGCCAATGGCATATAGTAAAGATTATCTTAAGGACTTGCACAAGCCTCACTTAGCAAAGTGATTCAAGTATGTTCACTAGATCAACCAGATTGATTAAAGAAAGTCTCAAAATAAGCTTCAGTTTCCCAGCAATTTAATTACCTAGAACCCACCATTCCCTCAGCATCTTACTTATTGAATCTTTATTGTGCTTAGGTGATAAATCTATCTTGGAGTCAGATATTCTATAATTCTGTCACTTTGACTTTTTACTATTTTAAAAATGAATCACCTTTTCCTAATCACTGCCAAGAAGACAAGAAGAAACCCTCCATTTTACAATTGATCAAATTCTCTTTCATTTGAACTCTACATTCTCTGTTACTCCCCCAGAATGTATCTGTTGTTTTTTCCTCGACTCTTCCCTCATATTCATTATTGATTTTTCCTGAAGAATATCAAAGCGATTATTGCCTACCTCTTATATTATCCTCTATGAAAGGATCTCAACTGTCTTCTTAGGGCCCTACAAAATCAAGGGTTGTATACACCAATCACATGACTCAACACTTTTTCTCAGCTTTTCAAGATAAAAGTTTAAAGTGCCTCCTGATTAAAGTGCTTCTGTGATTTTTGCTTTGCATCAGGTTCTATATTTCCCCATTATTTCCTTAGAGCTTCTTTTATAGTCAAGGAGGTAACTTGGAAACAGCCTCCAGTAAACCAAATGATGAGGAGGGGAAGAGTTCAGATTAGTGGAATTTCCTAGTTGCCTTTTTAGAAAGCAGTGGAAACTGATTTGTTTCTATTGTTTTTATTGGCCTCTTTGTTAGAATATTTAAATCTACATTGCCACCCAATGTGTCTGTGCTACTGAGTCAACCGGAATTGACCTTTGATGTTTCCTTTGATTAATGATCTTTTCAGGACTGCTGCCATTATTCTGAACAATATAGAGCATCACCAGTTAACGATTAAAATAACACGTCAGCAAAGTCAGACAAAGGTGGGTTTGACTCATGATTCCATCATTTACTAACTGCATAACTTAGCTAAGTCATTTAAATTTTCTGAGAGCTCCCTGTTTTCTCATCTGTAAAAGGATGTAGTCACACATACCATGTTCCTCTTGAGCTTGGAGTGGTTTTCAAATTGGGAAAGTATTTTACCAATTTTGAGACACTAGCAGATGTAGTTTTGGCACATATTTAGAAGATATGGGAGGAAAAAATGAAAGGTTTTATGGCTATTCTCTAAAATATACAATGAATGATGTTTAGTGGTTATTCTGTAAAGATATTTACAGAAAGTTAGATTTTCTGTCATTTCTTTTTTGGTGGTTGTTCAGTTATAGTTCTCCTTCCTTTTTACCTGTTTCTCTCACCTGCCCCATCCCCTACTTCCTAGTCAATTCCCTCACCCTTGTTGGTGACCATAAATCCTCTATTCATATTCCTTGACTTACCCTTTCCTTTTATTTCCCCCATTGTCCTCCTTCCCTGCTCTGGTTACTGATGGTTTGTTCTTTATTTCCATGTCTTTGGTTATATTTTGCTCATTTGTTTCTGTTGTTGATTAGCTTCCACTTATAGGTGAGATTATATGGTATTTGTCTTTCACCACCTGGCTTATTTATTTAGCATAACACTCTCTAGTTCCATCCATGCTGTTTCAAAGGATAGGATTTCCTTCTTTCTTTTTCTTGGGAAGGGTAGGAGTCCCTTCTTTCTCTTGCATAGTATTCCATTATGTAAATGTACCACAGTTTTTTGATCCACTCATTTACTGATGGACACTTAGGGTGTTTCCAGCACTTGGTTATTGTAAATAATGCTGCTATGGGCATTGGGTGCATAGGTTCTTTTGGATTGGAGTTACAGGATTCTTCAGGCACAGTCCCAGAAATAGGATCACTGGGTCAAAAGGCAGTTCCATTTTTAGTTTTCTGAAGAAATTCCATACTGTTTTCCACAATGGTTGCACCAGTCCACATCTCCACCAACAGTGTACTAGGAACCCTGTGGTTTTCTCCACAGCCTCACCAGTACTTGTTGTTTGGTGATTTGTTATTGAAGGCTGGGAGAGTAATGGAGGGTAAACGGGGACAACTGTAATTGCACAATAAAACAGGAAAAACGATAGCCATTCTGACAGGTGTGAAGTGGTATCTCATTCTGGTTTTAATTTGCATCTCTCTGATGGCTAGTAATGTTGAACATTTGTTCATGTATCTATGTGCCCTCTGTATGTTCTCCTCAGAAAAGTGTCTGCTCAGGTCCTTTTTTTCTTTTTTAAAGTGGATTGTGTGTCTTTCTGGTGTGGAGTCATGTGAGTTCTTTATATATTTTTTGAGATCAAACCCTTGTCTGAGGTATCTTTGGCAAATATATTTTTTGCATACAGTTGTTCCCTTTTTATTTTGTTGATTTTTTAGCTGTGCAGAAGCTTTTTAATTTGATGTAATTCTATTTGTTCTTTCTTTTATATCTCTTGCCCTAGGGGATGTATCAGTGAAAATATTCCTGTGTGCGATATCTGAGATTTTCCTGCTTTTGTTCTTCTATAGGACTTTTATGGCATCAAAACTTATATTTAAGTCTTTTATCCATCTTGAGTTTATTTTAGTGTATGGTATAAGCTAGTGGTCTAGTTTCACTTTTTGTATGTGCTTGTCCAGATCTCCCAATACCATTTATTGAAGAGGCTATTTTTAGTCTATTTTATGTTCTTTTCTCCTTTGTCAAATATTAATTGACCATATTTTTATGGGTTTATTTCTGAGCTCTCTATTCTGTTCCATTGGTCCATGTGTCAGTTCTTATGCCTGTATCAGACTGTTTTGATTACAGTGGACTTGTAATAAATTTGATATCAGGTATCATGATCTCTCTTACTTTATTTTTCTTTCTCAAAAATTTTTAGGCTATTTGGGGTAATTCATGGTTCCATATAAGTTTTTGAAATATTTGTTCTATACCTATGAAATACATCATTGGTATTTTGATAGGGATTGTATTGAATCTATAAATTGTTTCAGATAGTATGGGCATTTTGGTGATGTTAATTCTTCTAATCCATGAATCTGGTATGTGCTTCCATTTATTTGAGTGTTCCTTAGTTTCTTTCTCCAGCATTGTATATTTTTCTGAGTATAAGTCTTTTACCTCCTTGGTTAGGTTTGTTCCTAAGTATTTATTTTTCTTATTACTATAATAAATGGATTTTTTCATACTTTCTGTTTCTGATATTTCATTGTTGGCATAAAAAAAGCCTTGGATTTCTGAATATTGACTTTGTATTCTCTCATTTTGCCAAATTCATTTATTAGGTTGAATAATTTTTTGTGAAGTCTAAAGTGTTTTCTAGGTACACTACCATGTCATCTGCAAACAGCAACAATTTTACTTCTTCCTTTCTAATTTGGATGCCTTTTATTTTTCTTGTCTGATCACTGTGGCTAGAACTTCCAATACTGTATAAAGTTAGTTTTTTCTTAAATAACAAAAACATTAGAGGTAACATTTGTTAGGTGCTTACTAGATGTCAAACACTATTCACTTTGTTTTAAATGAGTTATCTCACTTGATGGTTACAAAAATATGTTAGATGTTATTATTAGAGTATTTTTTACAGATCAGGAGACTTGTTCCCGGTCAGCCAGGAAGGAAATGAAAGAACCAGAGATTTCAAATATAAGCTTGATCAAAAATCTATAATTTTAGCTACAATATGCTGTTTTTTTAATCTTGATATAAACTTATTTTATTTTGATTTGCCAGTTTATCATCCTACAACTATATTACTGCAAAACAATGCAAGTTAATTGAGGTACTGTTTTGTTTTGTTTTTTACCATGTTCAGGGGAAGACAGAAAGGTTCCCAGTTACCATATAAGTAAATGAGAGTCATGGTTCCTAAAGTTTAGAAATTACTTTGTTACCTGATTTATTTCTCAACTATCAGAGAAGATAATAACAAAAATCAACAGCAGACAGTCCAAGAGATAGCTTTTGAAACAAGTTTTGCTCACTAGACATTTAAAAAATTTATTGTTGTTCAGTTACATTTGTCCCATCTTTCTGCCCCTTGCTCACTAGACTTTAAAGTCCTGTAAGGGAAGTTATATGCCTGAGAGAGAGATTGGCACATAGTTGGTACCCAATGAGTGTTTCCTCTTTTATTTCTCAACAGAGCTTTTATGTACCTTGAACCCCTGTTGACTGTGGCTACCTGTACAACTAGGCAACCCTGCAGAGACCAGCACAAAAAAAGATTCAAATGTAGTGTTTGTAGCTACCAATAAATTCTTAAAAGTTTCTGTGCACAAGAAGATTTATACTTAATCAGTTGTGAAGCATGACAATGATATATAACTTACTTTGAAAAAAATCTTTGTTTGATAAATGTTTAGGAAATATAAGGTATATCACATTGAAACTAAAATTAAACAATTTTATTTTTATTTTTTGAAAGTTGATTTGTTTAAAGTTTTTTTAAATAAAAAAGTACAACACATCATCAATTATTTTTACCATTTACAGTTCAATTATACCAAAACATTCTAAGAACAGAGTTCCCTGCCCAGAAGCATGGAATTAAAATGAGACACATGAAGGTGAGCGCTGAAGGTAAAAGTTCCAGCTGTTGGAACCAGTCTTCCATTCAAACACATTCTGATGCTTTTCATTTCACAGTCTATTAAAGTGTTTTATAGAAAGTTCTTTAAAATTATCTCATCCCAGACACCAGATTTCTTCAATGATACACAGCTTTGTGACATTTGTTTCCATCCAATTGATAGGAATAAGAAGTAATTTTTATTTTTGTCCTTTTTTGGTAGCATAGAGAAGTAAAAGTATCAGCCAGACTCCTTCAATAATCAGTGAAAGAAGAGGTAAGGAGAACCCAGGGCTGTTCTTGCTGGTGGTTTCCACACATATTTCTGAGGTCTTTTTGCTGGTTTCCACATGTGACTGTAGAAGTGTTAAATCACACTCATGTTACTACATTGATTAGTACTAGTAATCTTTTTTTAATGACAAAAAGGAAAATACCCAATGAATATAAAAATGGTCAAAAGGTTTATAGCACACATCAATATTCTCTTCCCTCCAAAAATAATACAAAATGAATATACAGTTGCATTGGTAACTTCATTAGATATTTCAATTCACCCTGCTGTTTGTTCTCCATAGAAGTAAGAGGAATGAGCATTAAGTTTTATTAGTACTATTATAGTAGTAACCAGATGTGTTAATAACAGCTTCTTTGAGGCCCATCAATCAAAGCATGGCTGTCATTCTCCAACTGCCCACATCTGAACACATTTGGGTACCATGGTAACTACAAAGAAAGGAAGAATACATTTATTCCAAGATTTGTTTACTGGGATTTTTTAAGCACCCTGTCTTTTGTAGAACCCCATAGTGGTGATAATGTGCTAGGGGCTGCTGTTTTTCCTAGCATGAGCTCCCATTCTCTCAGGATCCTGAGAAGGATACTAGATTGGTCCTGGAGCCCTCATGAAAGGAGGAGGTGCTCCCATTGGGTAGAACATGTATGGCCTAAATCCTGGGGATGGGAGGTGGGGAACACCAGTGGGTGGAGACAGGGAAATGTTCACCACAGCTGGAGAGCCACCGGGGGACAGGTTGAAATGTTGGCAGAGGCTTTTGCTGTGGGATGAGAAGGAAGAGCTGCTGGAAGGCCTGGAATAGGCTCTAGCTTGATCCCACACTCTGTGGTTTTCTCCTTTTTCTTTTCCACTAGCTGCTTGGGACCTTCCCCATTTCATGTTGAGTCTACAGCCATTGACAATCAACTTATTATAGGACTTCTCTGCAGCTACTTCTGCAACCTGTCTTGTGTCAAATTATATGAAAGCACACTGCTGTCTCTGCATAGCAGTGATTGTCTGGCTCTCTCCAAACTGGTAGAAATGATTTCTTAGATCTGTCTCAGTAATGGTCTCACCTAGACCACCAACATATAGTGTGGTGATAGTCTTGTCCTCTGGCAAGTCCAGATGAGGTATTGTTGAAGCCCACTTTAGACACAGGGTCATTGATTCCATAATATCAGTCTTTAATGTTCTGATCAGCTAGGGGGTCATCTGGATCTGTAGGCTTCTCATGTCTGTATAAAGCAAATGCACGTCAGTTCCTTTTGTAGTAGGATGTGGTCCAGGCCAGTTTGAGCTGCATGTCACTGGTGGATGTACCTTTTCCCAGCATGCCAACTGGCGATGCTCCATCAGAGTTAGAAATCTCCCTCTCCATATTCTGTGTGTAATATACTTTTTTGACATTGACTTTTACATGTCATCCTTAAAAGAAAACCCTGTGTCATGAACCTGGTTGGGCAGGCCATACTCTAGATCCAGGAGTCAGGTTTGACAGACATCTTTCAATTTACTACAGGTTTGTCACACTTCAGTCTTCTTGTAATGGATGTGAACCCCAGGGCACCAGCAAAACAGTGTGAATGGCCTGGCACTGATTTTGCATTATTTCTCATACTTTTCTTTGGTCATTCAGATATATGGGTTTTCTCCAAGACATGTCTGGCATAGAATAGGAAAGTTTGCATCCTCCAAGTTCTGCCTGTTGTAGGTGTTGGAACCCAGAGAAGTCTCCATCTTGAGAGTGTCTGGAGGCAGCAGAAGCTTCTGAGTGGAGAGAGAACAGATTAAACAGTTTTAACGTCATTTTTATTGAAACAACTGCATGAAATATTGAGAGTTCATGTAGATTCCCCAACCTTATTTCAAGTAGCTGTGTACCTAAATTTTACAGAAATCTTTGAGGAATTACATGATGATTAAAACTAGTTGAAAAGGAAGTATACTATTCTTCTTATTAAAACTTTTCCATGTGTTCCAAACTTTACTATTAGGGTAAATGATTTTCAAATGTAATCAAGAATCAGAGTCATCTAGACCAGTACTTCTCAAACTTTTTGGATTTATGATTTATTTATGCTCTTCAAAATTACAAGAACCCCCTAATTTTTACCTACTACATAATTACTGAAGTAACATTTTTATACAAGTTTATTTTATCTGACAAAATAAAAAAATATATAGTGAAATAATACAATGGTTTTACATTTTCTCAATTCTCTGTAAGATCTGGCATAACAGAATGTAGCTATATTTTATATTTTCTGCATTTAATTGCTTGCAATATATTGTTTTGTTTGAAGTATAAAAACACAATCCAACATCATTCAAATGCATAGTTGGAAAGGAAAGGAATATTTTAATCATCATTATGATAATTGTGGATACTCTTCTTTGATACTATGCCAAAATTTAACAAGTGATAATTTCTTAAGGATTAGTTACAAATTGCATTGGAAACCATGTTAATGAACTTTTAAAATGAGCTTTTCATGCTCTGTTTCATTAGTATCCATTTATTTATCCTATACTCTGGGTGGAATTTTTACTCATACATGATTTCATATCATCATTCATTGCTTATTGGGAAAATTTTGATTCACTGAGTAATACAGTGAATTATTAAACATGACACAATATTAAACATGACACATTATATAATATTAACAATCACATTAATTAATATCACCACTGATATTATCAAAAAATTATCAGAGGCTAGGAAATTTTCACTCTCATGTTTGCAGATACAAGATTTCCAAAATTCAAATTTTCTCTTGAAAGCTTGGATTTTACATTGGCAACAAATACTGTCAGTCATTTGGCTTAAAGTGACAGACTTTATTAATTTCTCAACTAATTATCAAGAAATCCTCAAGTCTAAATAAGGATAGTTTGTCAATCTTTCAAGTGAAAATAGTGTCCTATGAAAACAGTAGCTAGCTCTGCTCACAACTCAAACAATAACATGAGTGTTTTATTTTTAAAGGTAACCATTATACTTTGGTATCAGTCATAAATTTTTATGCATATATTTTATGCATATATTTATTCTTTTATGCAAAATATTAAGACACTCAAGCATTAACTTTCTAAAAACTTTTAATTTTGATGATTCACCAAAGACATTTTAAAGTTAAACTGGCTTTTTTTGCTCATGCATTTACTGCAAATACATGGCAGGGAAGAATACAATGACTACCAGTACTATATAGTGTCACTAAGCTACAAGTTTTACTCACCATTTCTTTTTGCACCATCAAAACAAATGTCCTCACAATGAAAAAGACAAATAATAATAATTATCATCAAAATAGTTCTGAAGTCTGCAGAACCAGTGACCACAAGGGTCTGCACACCATACTTGGGAAACTCATAACATAGAGAATGTCTTTAAAATGCTGATTTTTTTAGTCCTTATTTTCTTTTTGCTCAATCCTTTCACCGTCTACCCTCCTCCCACCTTAGCTGTCATCCTACTCTCTATCTATTTTGCTTGTTAGTTCCCTCCGTTTATTAGATTCCACAGATGTGTGAAATAATATGGTATTTGTCTTTCCTGGGTGTCTTATTTCACTTAGCATAATATTCTCCAGGTCCACCCATGCTGCCACAAAGGGTAGGAATTCCTTCTTTTTTAAGCTGAATGGTATTCCATTGTGTAAATGAACATGGACAACAGTGAGAGGATGGTGGCAGGGAAGGAATATAAGAGGGCTAAATGGTAATGAAAAAATACAATAAAAATTGTAAAATAAAAACATAAAATGCTCATTTTTTTAAACCAGACTTCCAGAAATTATAATTCACAAGTTTGGAGAAGGGGTCCAATAATATGCATTTTTAACTAGCACTCTAGAAAATTTTGAGAATGTTGCCCTCTGAAACAAATTTTGAAATATGCTGCATTGAGAAGAGATGGCTTCACTTTGGTTATGATTTATGTGAACTGAAATATATCTGTCTAAAACAACAAATTATTTAACTTAATAAAATTGGTTATTCTAGCTGCTTCATTAATGTATTTTTAAAAATTTTATTCAAAAGGATAAATGAACAGTCCTTTCTTTGTGTATAACAATTTCTTATCTCACATCTCCATACATACAAGTATACAACTAGTTTTAGGAATGTAAATGTAATTGGGTAGGGTTTTCTTGCTGTAATTTTTTTTGCATGCACCAGTGTTTGGTCTTTAAATAGCTGTGTACACACATGCATATCTATGCACAAACTTGGGTCAGTGAATATGGCAGGAATATTTATTTACATCTGAAAGTCAGAATTGAAAAACAAAGTGCTAAATGTCTCAGTGTCCCATACCTGTTACTTACAAATCTTGAAACATTAAAATTATATTCCTTTAAAGTTTTCAACCATGATGAAGGCAGCTCTCCTAACAAATTTCACCATATACAATAGCCTTTTCAGTTATATTGTAGTAGAAAATTAAAAGTGTACATAGAGATTGAAGCTGGCAGTCTGCATTAGTCTCTGATAACTCCCTGCTGGCCTCCCAGGCTCCAGATGACCACCTGTTAACTAGTTGACTTTTTGTCTCAGACTCAGTTAATTTTTTACTATCTCTTTGTCCCGGCCCCAGGTAATTTTCACCCTCTGCTACTGCCTTGGCTTCCACATTCCTGCTTGTATCACGAGGCCTCTCCCCTCCTCACTTTGTTGCAAAAGTATTTAACTGCCCACCTGACCCCTCCTCAGTGCCCAGAATTTGGAAGCTGTCTCCTCTGGGCCCACGCGTGTAATAAAGGCTTACTCCGTCACCCCAGATCGTGTAAGAGTTTGTTTTTCCACAACAATATTATGCTAACACCACAAATCACACAAATTATAGCCCTTGGGCAAAGTTTAAATTAAAACAACTTTGCAGTTGAATGTCTTTTTCATTGATGTGTCATACTGCCATCTTGACCATTTAGGGTAGCAAATTTTTTTTCACATTACCTAACTGTCTTGGAAACTTAAAAGTAATTCATAATTGTATTTGAGGTGATAAAATCTGCACCCTCATAATGGAAGGAAATGGCCTACAGGGTGCAGTGAACAGGTCAAATCAGAAATGTAAACAAGAGCAATACAGCTTATTCTCACCTGGGAAGATTTTAAATCTGAAAGGTTGAACTCTGCAAGTTTCTTATAGATTCTAGGAAGATAAGACAATGTGGCCTTAGGGATTCCTCAGTCTCAGCTTGAAGTCTCCCAAGTTAAACCAACCAACCAACCAAACAAACAAAAAAGCTCTGAAGTCAGGCAGCCAATTGCAGGATATCTGGAGAAAGATGAAGAAAGATCAAAGGAGTGGCTTACTCCTAGTTTTAGAGATATTGATAGGGGGCTCAAGAGTTGGAAAATTTTAGTTTAAGGTAAAAAGTTATAAGCCTAGTAAGCAATGTATATGTTAAAGCTTTTGTTTCAGAAACTACAGATAGATAAGGTGCATCCTGGCTCCTGGGAAAACAGCCAGCCTCCTGGTGCACCGCTAAAGATTACCACCTGAGGACAAATGGAGGCATCTGGGCCTTTGTGTTTCAGGGAGCGGCAGGGGACCACCCGCCCCTGGGAGCAGCTAACTGCCTGGGACAGGAATGTTGCAGTTTCTTCTACTTAATCCTCCCTGAATTTCAAAACTCCTCACCGCACCTTGTTTATTCCCTGTTATAAAAAGTCTGGCCTGGAAAGAAAAGGGAAGATGATATGTTAGGGTATGAACCCGCCATCTTCTAAGATCACTTGCCATCTAAATAAAGTGCCCATAAAGATTCAATAACTGTCTTTGCTTATTGGGTTTGGTAGTGACAGACAGCCCAAACTCCAGTGTCTTTTCTGGTTTCAATACCACTATTAAGAAAAGTAAGAAAAGCAGGCCAATTACATAAGGAATGCTTATACTCAGTTTCTAGCTTGCTCTCTAACTCATGTTTACTCTTTTTCTCTTTGTCAGGCATATCTCAGTGTATAGTCCCTCAGAATAGAAACTGTAGCAATTCAACTACAAAAGTCCTGGGCAAGTCGCATTTATATTCTCTGACTTTGCCCAGCAAAGGCAGCCATGGTCAGAGTACCAGAGCCAGGTAGAGGGTTAAAAAGCTACACAGGTGAGAAGGAGGAGGCAAGGGGAAGAACAGTCTGATTGTTTTACAATATAAAAACACAGTAAGGACTTTTCTCTTAGCATGGTCAGCCTTAAACAATGACATGTGTCTCTAATTTTAACTATTAAAACCAAGCAAAAAATAAGTCTAAACAGGTTCAAAATAAAGAAAAAAAAGATAGTATGAGGTCTATCCGGAAGGTATCCAGCCATGCAATATGAAAAATAGAGACATTTATTGAACAAGATACAAGGTACAAGAAACATTGTACATAGGACAATGACACCTCAGGCCCACTCAAAGTAGACACCTTGGGACCTCAGACAGTTCTCCCAATTACCATCAGTTGCACAATCGTGTTTTCCTGAATCTCATCGATGGTCCGAAGTCTCTTCCCTTTCAAAGGTGATTTAGTTTTGGGAAAAGTCAAAAGTGACATGGTGCCAAATCTGGGATGTAGGGGGACTGAGTTCCCTGGGTGATTTGATGCTTTGCCAGAAAAGTCTGCATGAGGCATGATGCCTGAGTGGGCTCATTGTCATGATGAAGCTGCCAATCACCAGTTGCCCAGAGCTGCAGCCTTCTGAATCATCTGAGTAGTTTCTGCAGAGGAATGTTCAATCTTATTTATTTATTTATTTATTTATTTATTTATTTATTTATTTATTTATATTTTTTTATGTGCCCCAGGCATGAGCCAGCTCTGGCCACCAATGCAGGCAAAAAGCTAGGATGAACTAAGGACTGTACAACTATTTTGCCCCTGACTGATATAAAAGCAACACCACCAATCAAGTGTGTCCTCACCCATTGCCAGGGGGTGGAATGTTCAATCTTAACACAAAATTTGATGGAGATTCGTTGCTCCACTTCTTAGTCATTTTTAATGTGAGGACACACAGTATACCTGTTCACTCAAGGGTGTCTACCACCCCCACTGACTAGTACAGTGAAGTTGTCATTGTTCATGCATGTGCATTCTAGTCCCCTCTCCTTAGCTGCCAGGTTACATTGATGTTGCACAAACTATTCTCATTATATTAACAACCGCTGGACTTTTCCCAGACAGACCTTGTATTTGTGCAACTAATACTTTCATGCTTCATCAGGTATTAGCAAACGAAAGTATTTATTGAACATGCCCTATTTGATATAAAGTTCAAATGTGTTTGTGACAAAGCAAGGATATTTTTAAATAATAATAGGTCAGGATTTGTATCAAATAAGCAATAAAAATAAAAATAAGCTTTGGGAACAGAAGCATACACTAAATTATAATTCATGCATTTGCAAATATTTCTTCCATGCAATAGAAGTTAAACTAAATTGTATTATTGTCTATGACTTTTGCTGACTTATATGTTACAGGATACTTTATTGTGATGTTGATTTTTTTATTATTCTTACTTGAGCAGATATATTTTTCTTCTCTAATCCCCCCAAAAAAGTAGCCAAAAGTTTCTATTTTTTTTCCGTGGCAGAGGTGAGCATGGAGGATTGCTAAATTTTGACTTACTGAAACTAGTAGTTTTTAGAACAACAGAAAATAACTGCAGTCCAGGCCTTTTGATTTTCAAGAATCCAGTTTTGGAAGAATTGTCTAGTGGTAGAAGTTCCAAGATACAAAAAAAGGTGGAATAAGGCCACCTGAAGAGTGAAGATTTTGAGTACAGCTTTCCTAAGCCTGATAGTCAGGGATTTTTAAGTTTTCCAAAGCAGAGAAAAGAGAACTCATTTGCTTACAGGGCTCTTGATGGGGTATTATGACAGAAAGACTCTGGAGACTTGACCATATGTATCATGGACTTGAGGACAATGGTAAGGCTCCTTGCGAGTGAATCTTTGGTCAGTTAAGCAGACACTTCAGAGGCACTCTGAATCTCCTTAGAACAAAATGGCTAAATTAACTTGGAGAGTCTCCTTGACAGCAAAATTATGTTGCTTAAATAAAAGCTTAAAATATGATTATCATGTGTGCTGTGGACTTCTATCACCCCTCAATTTCAAGCCAGCACTTAAGCTTGGGATTCTTCTATAATACTGGGAGGATTAGGGGAGATGTTCTTAAAATGACTGACATCTTAGATTGTCGAGAGTTTGGGCAGATTGCACAATTTGGAAATGTAATGGAAAAAGAAATTTCATAAATTCAAATATCTTGAAATAAAATCATATATGTAACAAATGCATCTACACAAACAGGTAATCAGTGAGGGGTGGCATTTTTCTCATTATTCTTATTTTCCCAATTTATACTTGTTCACTTTTTGTTAAAGTAAAACACTAATTATAATTAACACACAATCCTGCTACTGAAGAAAAAGTACTTCTGGCCCATTAAAAATACTGTGATGGCATTTACCTTTGTTTTTTTTTTCTGACCACCTATTAGAGTGATATATTAAGCAAATTAAAGTCCTCACACTGTTGTCTAAAGGTACACTTGTTCAGAATTTCTCTGAGAACATCAAATGACTTTTATGCTCTGTTATTTTACTTTGTGACTTACAGGATTGGTTACTATATATTGTAAAATTTTTGCAGTGTGTAGATAGCAAACCAACCACCTGGAAATCCTATGTGAAGTTGGTGGGTAATTGCCCAGTTCATGACATGGATATAGGAAGCTATTAGGAAAAGGTTTCACAGCTAGTCTAGTTTATTTTGTTGACTGTTATTTTCCTTCTACACAATGCAAAAACAATCCCAACATTTCTGTCACTAGACCACATAGTAAGTGGTAAAGAATGTTTTGTATATACATATATATCTCTAAATCAAGGAGAAGGTGGTTGGAGGATGACCATGAATCTTCCTGACTTTTTGCCCATATTCAGTCATCAAAAGCATTACTTCAGAAAAACGAAATAAACTACAACAACAAAAATAATACTGAGTGGTCTGGTTCCTTGTTTGAGACTAACAGTAGAAACATAGTCAAACTATTTAGCCTTTTTCTTTCTTAAAGATTATTTATTTATTTTAGGCAGAGGGGAAGGGAGAAAGAAAGGGAGATAAACATCTATGTATGGTTGCCTCTTGCTCACCCCTCACTGAGGACCTGGCCCACAACCCAGGCATGTGCCCTGACTAGGAATCAGACCAGCGACCCTTTGGTTTGCAGGCTGGCATTCAATTCACTGTGCCACACCAGCCAGGGCTATTTAGCCTTTTTAGGTACTGGGCATAGAGTTTCTTGAGATGAGGAGATAGAGGTACCATTTTAGAGAATAATCTTGCATTGGTGTGTAACACATATTAGGACATGAAAGAGATGGGAACACATTGAGACTAATTGGAAAGCACTATTAAAATTCAGTTAAAATATTACTTATTTGCATATTTTGCAATATACAATATATTAGTTAGAAATATATAGCCACTGTTATACTGTTTAACAATTTTTCCCTCTCAATTTCAAGTTTTAAGAACTCTTTATATCATACAATTACTTGAATGCATGACTTTGTGAGTGTCAAAACACTGTAACCATTGAGGACAAAAGAAAACACACTATAATAATGTAATTACTCAGTTTTTAAAGAGTATGTAAGCTAAAGTGTGTCTAATTAGTAATAACACAGAAAAATTCTTTTGCAGTTTGATTTAAACTTAAAAACAGTGATTTAATAGAATAAGTTAATTTTGTGCTAGAGATAGACTATCTAAATTGATTCCAGTTTAAAACATGGATTTGATAGAATGTCACCATTACATATACTAAGTGAGATTCTGAAATTTGAATGTGCATTTAATCTGAGCCAGAAATGCTTAAAATTTTATGTTAGTTAAGCCAGTGTTCTAAACCCAGTTCCATTGTTAATGTATTATGCAGTTACATAGTAATCACAAGAATAAGTAACATAATCTCAAAAATATTGGTTTTGCAATTTTGAAAAAAATATTAAGCAGTAAATTATAGTAGCCCAGATGACAGGTCTAATGATTTACTGGCTCTTGCATGTTGTTTATTTGTGGCACTTGCATCTCCAATGCATACTTAGGAGAAGTTCATTAAATACTTCATTAATGAATAAATAAAAATGAAAAAATAGTATAACTGTAAACCATATCTGATTTCTTCATTATTGTACCTCAGCACTTAGCATCGTTCTTGGCACCTGGGAGAAAAATGAATCAACTATATAAGTCTCTTTGAAAAAAATCAGCAACATAATGCATTTTCAAAAATTAAGCCCAAGATTGTATCTCATGTGTGAGAAAAAAACTTTTTCAAGTGTATTTTTCCTTTTGCATCAATAACCAAACTAAAATCACTGAGACAGAAAGGTCATTGCATTGCATGTAGTAGCAATAAGATGCAATGCATACTAATGGCAATCCCTAGAGGACACATATGAAAGTTCCTGAAAGTTAACTGGCTACCAAACTGTTATAGTAGTTATATACATATACATATACATACATATACATACATACACACATATACATATACATATACATATACATATACATATACATATACATATACATATACATATACATATACATATACATATACATATACATATACATATACATATACATATACATATACATATACATATACATATACATATATATATGTAGTGGGATGGTCTCAGAATTGAGAGCCATGAATTTGGGCTTGGGGACAGTTTTGTGTTTTTTTTTTTAATCACAGCTATACAACTCCAGTAATTTCTGAGATCATTTCAGTGAATAAAAGGTTGAGTGACTTTCCTCTAATAAGTGAATTTCTTGGAGCTTAAATGTTTTGGGGAGCATCCTGTGTTTCCTAGAAAATGTAATCAGGGTTTACCACATTAAAAAGGTGTGCTAGGCAAAGTACTCACAACAATCCATGCTAAAACACAAACATTCTAGGAATTTTACATTGATGATAATAATGATGATCAAGAAGAAGGAGGAAGAGGAGAAGGAGAAGGATAAGAAGGAAGAAGGAGGAGAAGGAAAAGAAGAAGAAAGAAGAAAGAAGGAGAAGAGGAAGAAAAGAGAAGAATTAGAGTAGAAGAAAGAAGAGGAGCAAGAGGAAGAGAAGGAAGAGCAGCAGCAGCTAGCATTAATACACTGCCTATAATGTGCCTAGTACTGTTATAGGTTTTGCATTTAATCCTTACAATTGCCTTAAGAGGTGGTAGTTGATAATATATCATCATTTTGCAGGTTAGGAGACTTAAACATGAATATATTTAGTAAGTTGTCCAAGGTCATATAGATAGCAAATGGTGGAGCTAGACAGTCTGGCTTCAAAAATTTAACCCTGTTCTAAAGTGCCTTGTGATCAGGTGCATTTGAAACATAATTTTCTTGAAATATAAAAAATACAATTTTATATAGAAAGGCAATATGCCAAAGTTAATGATTTTTAGAAGTTTCTACCTCAGGGAGTAAAATCTATGTGGAGGCTTCCTTCCATGTTTTTCAGAAATAGCCATAAATTATTTCATTTACCACCACTGCTTCCTTGAGGTCATAATTGGAATCATTGCTTCTGTAGAGGATTTAGTATCTTCTCTTTTCTTCAGTTTAGATTACCCTGATTGATCCTAAATTCTGGAAGCTACTATCAAGCTTCTCCCTAGTAAAAGGGAAGTATTGTGTATTTTGCTATAAATGTTGTAAAGGATGTATGCTTGAAACTGAGGAAATTTGCAGTCTACTTATCCTTTTGTTTTAATCATCGTAGTTTTTGCTTTAGGAGATTTAAATAAAACTGGAAATAATCTATTGTATCTTTATTTTCATTTAGCCATATTTGTATAAAATTTATTTATTAATAGTTTTTAAAAAATAAATATTACTTCTTTCAAATATTCTGTAGTGAAAAAGTGTGTTGCTTTTTAAAAAGCAATAGGACTATGCCTAAGACTAAGTTGTTTCCAAAGAAGTATATAATTTCACAATGAAAAAATAAAATTCTCTATATAGGATTGTGCTGTGCAGGCAAGTTTTGGGACATACATTCACTGCAAGAAGGGAGAAATTTTCACTTACTCTATAGTTCCTCACTGTGCCAAACTCTAGTGCTTATAAATCTTTGCTTATTTTTACCATTTTATGGAGCAGTACTTTGCTGTGGATGTGAACTTGTCAGTAATGTTAAGGACAGATAAGAAGTAGGTAGACAGAAAATTTCAATGTTTAGTAACATCATAGATCACCAGCTCTTTTTGAAGAAATTCTGGGGTGGCAGTTGTCTCTGAAACTGATAATAATTGTTTGTGAGTCAAATCTGAAATGATCCAGGCTTTGCTGCTATTAACAGAAAATAAAAAAGAGCATTGAAAGTTGCCCACTACCTACTTCCTCAGTTTGATAGAGAGTATCCTGGCACATTATTTATCATGCTTGATCTTGTTCTTCAATGCAGAAATAGCAGACACAATATATCTTTTGATAGTAGGATTCTGGTTGGTCAAAGACAAATGTACAGACTCCTGTCAGTAATGGACTTTGAAAAAATTACTTCTGTAAAAGTCCTCTCAAGAGAATAGATCAGGTGTTAGCCAACTTTTCCTGTAATGGGCCAGATAATAAGTATTAGGCTTTATAAGCTATATAGTCCCTGCTGCAACTACAAAACTCTGCCATTACGTCATGAAAGCAGTGTTAGGCAGAAAATATAATTGTTGCATTTCTTAAAATATTCTTTATTTGATTTTCAAATATTTTATTATCCAAAAGCCATTCGCACGTTGCATAACATACACAAAAACATTGTAGTTCAAATTTGGCCCATGGGTAACAGTTTGAAACCCTCTGGAATATAACAAATGAATTTTTACTCTAATCTCATGCCTTGTACCCCTTACCATAGAATGAAACAAAAACTACCAGGTCTTGTCTGAAAGTAAAGATGGAAACTATTAGATGATCTATAGGCATTTTCTTATGAATCTAATCAATCTCTTATTTTAAGAGATGCAATTGACAATACCATTATCACAATAGAAGCAGATCAAATAAGAGATGATAATTCAGATAATCAGAGACTACACGGTACTGAGCATCATCTCTAGCACGTATGTCCATTAAAGCCCCAGCAACTGGCACTGATGGATCAGGGTATGACTAAGTCTATTGTTTGAAAAAATATATACTAGATAGCTGAAACTATATTTTTATGGATCTTGGGTCAACAGGTTAAGATCTCTGTTAGTGAAACGCTTGGCTTTGTATAGAAGAACCTTGTTATGAGATATGATCAAGGTCTTGTCTATGGGTACAAAGGAAAACAAGTAAGATCACTATTTTTTCTGTAATTAGAACTATCTTCTAGAACTGGTTTGTTCATTCATTCACCTATTCATTGAAGCCACTATGTGTCAAGTACTATCCTAATCATTTGATACACATCTCATTGAATCCCTGCATCAATCCCCTTTTCAAATGTATTTATTGAAATTTATAGAGGTTAAAAGACTTGGTCAGGGTCACGTGGATGATGTGCAGTAGAACTGTGATTCAAATAATTGGTCTGTTGCCTGGAAATCTTGAGAGTTCCCAGGAGGACTGTGTTGAGCCAAGTACAGATCAGTGGCCTGTTACTATTAGAAGACAATAAAACATAGGGGACGTTTGGAGATAAGACTGAATTGAAGTGAAGACAGAGTTGAAATAATGGCTAGAACAGCTCAGTAGTTGTTAAATGAAAATCCATTTTCTTCTAAATTATGATTTCTCTTCTCTTCTCTCTCTCTCTCTCTCTCTCTCTCTCTCTCTCTCTCTCTCTCTCTCTCTCTCTCTCTCTCTGGTATAAGCATTCTCTGGCTGGTGTAACAATTGTAATATTTAATCCTACACTTTTTTCACTTGATCCCTTTACTCCATCCTCTTTCATCCCAAATTCAGCCCCTTTGGGAACACTAGAAGTCATTGTCCTAGGGAAGGGGTGTCAAACTCATTTTCACCAGGGGCCCCATCATCCTCAGGGTTTGCCTTCAAAGGGCTGAATGTAATTTTAGGGTTGTATAAATGTAACTACTCCTTAACTGTTAAGTGAGAGCTTGGCACTGCCACCAGGTATAAACAAGGTGCTGGGGCCTGAATAAAACAAAGTGGAGGGCCAGATTTGGCCCTCGGGCCTTGTGTTTGCCACCTGCGCTCTAAGCATGCAGATCCTTGAAACAACTGACTTCCTTAGTGGAAGATGGGTCTATACAATGTGAGGGTATACAATTTTAAGGGTTAAAAATGTTCCCAGAACATGGTTGCAGTTAATTTTATGATTCTCCAGCATAGCTTGTGAACCTCTGATAGTAGGTAAAGGTCCGTGGGAAGAGAGATGTCAAGATCCACTATGGATTCTCACAGTTAAGGTGAGCCTTCCTTCACCTTACCTAGAGAAGTTGGTGCTTTTATTTAGTTCTCATATTGTCCAGTACAGAAGTTGAACTCTCTAGGTTTGTTGAGAGTTGTGTAAGGTACTTCTCCTGAGAGAATCTACATATACCCTGAATGCTAAGCTATGTAAAGCAGGTATATAAGTCCAAAATGATAAATCCCTAATTTGCCATTTGGTTTGTTAAGACATTTAGTTTAATGGTTAGAATCAGAGAACTGTGGAACTAGATTGCCTTAGTTCAAATCTTTACTGTAAGTTGTGTGACATTGGCCAATCTATTTAACCTGTCTGTGCCTTACCTTCATCATCCATAAAATTAGTATAAACGTACTTACCTTAAAATGTTTTAGTGAAAATTAAGTGAATTAATACTTGTAAAGTGGTTAGAATAATGCCAGGCTTACAATAAGATCTCTGTGTTTCCTGTTATTTTTTTTCCTGTGATTACATAAGCTGCATCATTGGCTTGATTGAAAAGAAACTGAAAAGCTTTGCCTGCTCAGAAAGTATAGTAAATGGGCTAAATAGCACTGGATTAGGAGTGAGAACATCCAGTTTGAGTCTTGGTTCTGTCACTTGTAACATGTATGGCTTTGAAGAAAGAAACTCTGACATAATGGTAAGGAGAATGGATTGGCATTAGACTACACATAATGAAAAGTATGAAGAGCCAGTTTGATAAGAGAGAGGTATACAAGAAGAGTAGGGTAAGGACATAAGGAAGCATCATTCTTAGACCAAGATGAAGTGTAAAGAATTGTCTTAGTCTACAACACTAATATCTTTTGGCATTATGGGCAACTATATATAAACCTCAGCTCCTGTACTTTTTAGCTGAGTTATAATTTGGATAAATCACATATTCTCTTATTTCTACAGAAGAGACCAGGAATAGTGCCTGGTCATATAATTGTTGCCAGAATGAGAAGAATTAATACTTATAAAATGATTAGAATAAATGATGTTTGCACATAACAGAGGCTCAATAAGCGTTAACTATTGTTATCATTATTATTATTATCACCATCATTATTTTGGGAACTTTATGTTAAAGATGAGGATACTGAAGCCCAGGAAAAGTGACTTTCCCGAGGGTCACTGAAGGAATTTGTAACTAGAATACAGATCCCCTAACAACTAAGTCACTACTCTTTTTGTCACAGGAAGCTGTCTCTTAACTCCTTATATAAATAGAGCTTGGTAATTTTTGTAGTATATGTAGAATATCCAGGAGGCGTATAATCTCTTATTTTCTATTTTATAAGGGTTTTTCTTCCAAAGGGAAAGTTTAGTCTTACTCTCCTCTTTTATGCCTGAGGAGGAGTGCTCTGTCTCTTTGGTCCCATGGACCTGTCCATAGATGTTAATTACCATTGGTGACTATGCTCAATAATGTATATGAGATTTGATATCTCAGCCCTCATTGAGGAGCTCCCACAAAATTATTTTCCAATGGTTACATCTATCCCTGAGTACTTCTCATGCCACCAATGTCTACCAGTTCAAATGTGTTGGGCTATAAACATGTAGCCAAAGTTCCTTCATTAATAATTAAGTAGCTCTGAGAATAATAGTATAGTTTGGAGGAACAGAAGTTGGAACTCTAACTTAGCAAGTACTTCTTTGTACCAAACATGAGGAGGTCTGCCTTAAGTCTGGGCATTTGAAGAGGAGGATCTCTCTACTCACCTGCCCTTCCATTCCACTCAGCCTCTTTTTTCAAGTACCCTAGATGTTCATACAGCCCTTTTCTCATAGAATCTTACTTTTTCACAGGAGGACAATTTTTTCTACATTTCTTTAATGTACTCTAAATACCTGGGTTTTGGCCAAATGATCCAAGAACTTTTCCTCTGATTCAGAGGGTGAAAGACATTGCCTCTAGTCTAGTCAAATCTCGCTGACTCTAGTCCAGTCTTCCTAACAGAGGGAGCTGGGGCTTATTTCTTCACTTTATGCCCTAAGAATTAAGCATTAGAAACAATTTAATTTATCATATTCAGAAATGATATTTTTCCTAACAGCAAGATTCTTCCTTGGCTCCTTAAAAAGAAACAAAACAGAACAAATGTGTCATTATTAGACTAAGAAGCATTTTCTTCTTTTCTAAATCTGCTTTCAATAACAAGACCCACCATGCCAACTACTTCTCAAGGTGAAGGTCATTCAATTGGACCAATCTATAAGTATAAAACTGCTTCTTCTAGTAAAACATTTAGGTAGGTATCTTTGGAACATTTGGACACTGACATCAATAATGTGTCCACTTAAATCATCCTGACTTATGTGTCATGAGGCATTTTGAGACAAATACTACAAAAGGTAATCCTAAGATTGTAGACTTAATCTGGATAAATTGTTGTTTTACATCTACTGGGTTAATTGTCATTTTACAGCTAATGTAGACCAGGTCTACACTAACATTATGAAAGTGATGAGGCAAGTTAATTATCTGGCCTATCCAATTCAATATATTTTAATTGCTTTCACTTCTTGGACCTTTCAGGTAAAAGCCCATTTTGACTTAAATATTTGGATAAATTCTTCAGTTTAAAATTTCTCTTTGACAAAGAAATCCTTAAGACTTTGTGTCCAATAAGCACTGAACCTGTCACAGGCATAATGAAAAAAAAATGCTTATGGTCTTTGCCACCACGTTGCTTTATTATGCCTCCTTGTAGTGTCATGTTGAAATCTCTTAATGGTAAAATGCAGCACCATTTCCTTAGAAAAAAGGAGACATATAATAAAGATGATGGGTGCACAGAAAGATTAGTGCAGGCAAAATCACTCTTTTCTCTAGGTAGAAATAAGTGACACTGTCTTTATCAGACTTATTATTACTTACTATCATCAGCCATGCTATCACTAGGCATAGATTCATTTGCTTCCTTCCTCATGTTGTAAATTGCAGTGAACTGACTGAGGTGTTAATACATGCAATACATAGGCAGAGCCTGTTGCAGGCAACAAGTTGATCAGGTGTATGCAGAGCACTATATTTCTCTTTCCATGGTTTTGCTTTTCCTAGTGCCTTCCTGGGCATCCAGGAACATTTCACTTGGCTGTGCTGTGCTTCTTTTTACATCTGCCCATGTAAATCATCACTCTAGGGCCTGCTTATTCCTGAATATATTTGATCTAAGGTTGTTGATGACCCATAATCGGTAATGTAATAAACTCTTTAAACCTATACTTACACTATCCTTCACTCATGGGAGTGAGTAAAGTGGATGTTCCAGTCATTGTGCTAGAACTAGTAGGAGAGAAGTTTGAGGTGATGGAGGTCTTTCCACTACTCATCAACTCATTCCATAGAAGCCACCTTCTAACCTAACCATACATAACGATAAATCCAGAATAGGCTATGTTTACCATGCATAAAACACAGAGAAGAAACATAAAACATCTGGTTGGATAAGATATATATTTTATTATGCTCAGTTTTTGAGTTTGGCCTTATATTTGTACATTCATATTTAAACCTTAACTAAAAAGAGTTTTTCAGATAGAATTTAGAAAGCAGCATTTTTTGTTTATTTATTTATTTATTATTTTTTAATTGTTATTCAAGTACATTTTTTGTCTTTTACTCCCATCCCAGTCCACCCCCCCAGTGCTCCCCACCTCCCTCCCATTTCCACCCCCCTTAGTTTTTGTCCATGTGCCCTTTATACTTGTTCCTATAATACCCTCCCTTTTCCCCTGAAATTCCCTCCCCTCTTCCCTCAGGTTACTGTCATCCCATTTTCTATTTCAGTGTCTTTGGTTATATTTTGCTTGCTTGTTTGTTTTGTTGCTTAGGTTCCCATTAAAGGTGAGAGCATATGGTATTTGTCTTTTAAAGCCTGGTTTATTTCACTTAGCATAATGCTTTCCAGTTCCATCCATGCTGTTGCATGGAGTAGGAGCTCCTTCTCTCTTTCTGCCACATAGAATTCCATTGTGTATATGTACCATAGTTTTTTGATCCATTCATTTACTGATGGGCACCTAGATTGCTTCCAACACTTGGCTATTGTAAATTGTGCTGCTATGAACATTGGGGTGCATAGGTTCTTTTGGACTGGTGTTTCTGGGTTCTTGGGATATAATCCCAGCAGGGCAATTGCTGGGTCAAAAGGCAGTTCCATTTTTAGTTTTCTGAGAAAATTCCATACTGTTTTCCATAGTGGTTGTACCAGTCTGCAATCCCACCAACAGTGAACTAGGGTCCCTTTTCTCCACATCCTCTTCAACACTTGTTGTTTGTTGCTTTGTTTATGATGGCCATTCTTACCGGTGTAAAGTGGTATCTCATTGTGGTTTTAATTTGCATTTCTCTTATGGCTAGCGATATCGAGCATCTTTTCATGTGTCTCTGAATCCTCTGTATGTCCTCCTTGGAGAAATGCCTGTCCAAATCCTTTGCCCCTTTTTTAATTGGGTTGCTTGTCTTCTTGGAGTGGAGTCGTGTAAGTTCTTTGTGTATTTTGGAGATTAAACCCTTGTCTGAGGTATCATTGGCAAATATGTTTTCCCATATAGTTGTTTGTCTTTTTATTTTAATGCTGTTTTCTTTAGCTATGCAGAAGCTTTTTATTTTGATGACATCCCATTTGTTTATTCTTTCCTTTATATCCCTTGCTCTGGGGGACATATCAGTAAAAATGTTGCTGCATGAGATATCTGAGATTTTCCTGCCTATGTTCTCCTCTAGGATTTTGATGGTGTCGTGGCTTATATTTAAGTCTTTTATTCATCTTGAATTTATTTTTGTGTATGGTGTAAGTTGGTGCTCGAGTTTCATTTTTTTGCACGGAGCTGTCCAGTTCTCCCAACACCATTTGTTGAAGAGACTATTTTTACTCCATTTTATGGTGTTGCCCCCTTTATCGAAAATTAACTGACTGTAGTAACTTGGGTTTGTTTCTGGGCTCTCTGTTTGGTTCCATTGGTCTATATGCCTGTTTTTATGCCAGTACCAGGCTGTTTGCATTACAGTGGCCTTGTAATACAGTTTGGTATCAGGTATTGTGATCCCTCCTACATTGTTTTTCTTCCTCAAAATTGCAGCTGCTATTCGGGGTCGTTTATGGTTCCATATAAACTTTCGAAGTATTTGTTCTTTGTCTTTGAAATATGCCATTGGCATTTTGATATGTATTGCATTGGATCTGTGTATTGCTTTGGGTAATATGGACATTTTGATGATGTTAATTCTTCCAATCCGTGAACACGGTATATGTTTCCATTTGTTTGTGTCTTCCTTGATTTTATTCTTCAGTGTTGTGTAGTTTTCTGCATACAGGTCTTTTATCTCCTTGGTTAGGTTCATTCCTAGGTATTTTATTATTCTTTTTGCTATATTGAATGGAATTTTTTTCTTGATTTCTGCTTCTGCTGTTTCAATGTTGGTATACAATGTTGGTATAGCCTTTGATTTCTGGATATTGACTTTGTATCTTACTGTTTTGCCAAATTGATTTATTAGGTTGAGTAATTTTGGGGTACAGTCTATAGGATTTTCCATGTAAACTATCATATCATCTGCAAACAATGACAATTTTGCTTCCTCCTTTCCAATTTGGATGCCTTTTATTTCCTTTTCTTGTCTGATTGCTGTGGCTAAAACTTCCAAAACTATATTGAATAGAAGTGGTGAAAGTGGACAACCTTGTCTTGTTCCTGATCTTAGTGTAAAAGCTTTTAGTTTTTGTCCATTGACTATGATATATCGCCTTTATTATATTGAGAAATGCTCCCTCAATTCCCACTTTGCTGAGTGTTTTGATCATAAATGGGTGATGTACTTTGTCAAATGCTTTTTCCAAATCTATTGATATGATCATGTGATTTTTGTCTTTGCTTTTGTTTATGTGATGTATTACATTTACTGATTTGCGAATGTTGAACCATCTTTGCATCCCTGGGATGAATCCCACTTGCTCATGGTGTATGATCTTTTTAATGTATTGCTGGATGCAGTTTCCCAATATTTTGTTGAGGATTTTAGCATATATGTTCATCAGTGATATTGGCTTGAAGTTTTCTTTCTTTGTTGTGCCTTTATCTAGTTTTGGGATTAGGATGATGCTGGCTTCATAGAAGGAATTTGGGAGTCTTCCATAACTTTGGGTTTTTTGGAGTAGTCTGTGAAGGATAGGGGTCAGTTGTTGCTTAAATGCTTTGTAGAATTCTCCTGTGAACCCATCTGGTCCAGGGCTTTTGTGTGTCGGGAGTTTTTGGATCACTTCTTCAATTTCATCTGCTGTTATTGGTTTGTTCAGGCTTTCTGCTTCTGCTTCATTTAGTTTTGGAAGATTATATTTTTCTAGAAATTTGTCCATTTCACCTACGTTTTCAAATTTCTTGGCATATATATCCTCACAGTAATTTCTTACAATCCTTTGTATTTCTGTGGTGTCAGTTGTAATCTCTCTTCTTTCATTTCTGATTGTGTTTATTTGGGTCCTCTTTTTTTCTTGATGAGCCTGCTTAAAGGCTTCTCGATTTTGTTTATCTTTTCAAAAAACCAACTCCTGGCTTCATTGATCCTTAGTATTGTGCTTTTAGTCTCTATGTCATTTAATTCTGCTCTGATCTTGGTTATTTCCTTCCTTCTACTAGCTCTTGACTGTCTTTGTTGTTGTTCCCCAAGTTCTTGTAGGTGTAGGCTTAGGTTGTTTGTTTGAAATGTTTCTATCTTTTTTAGGTAGGCCTATATTGCTATGAACTTCCCTCTCAGGACTGCCTTTGCTGTGTCCCATAAATTTGGGTTGTCGTAAGTTCATTTTAATTTATTTCCAGAAACTTTTTGATTTCTTCCTTGATTTCATTCTTGACCCATGCATTGTTTAATAGCATACTGTTCAGTCTCCATGATTTTGAATGTTTTGGGTTTTTTTCCTTGAGGTTGGTTTCTAATTTCAGTCCCTTGTGGTCAGAGAAAATACTTGGTATGATTTCAGTTTTCTTGTATTTGTTGAGGCTTGTTTTGTGTCCTATCATGTGGTCTATCTTTGAAAATGTCCCATGTGAGTTTGAATAGAATGTGTATTTAGCTTCTTTTGGATGCAGGGCTCTATATATATCAGTTAAGTGCATTTCATCTACGGTATTGTTCAATGCCTCAATATCTTTGCTGATATTTTGTTTGGATGGTCTGTCCATTTTTGAGAGTGGAATGTTAAAATCCCCTACTATAATTGTGTTGCTATCAATGTCTTTCTTGAAGTCTTCTAAGATTTTCTGTATG
>PVKM010012974.1:0-30920 GCA_004027735.1 Carollia perspicillata | reverse complement strand
GCATCAGACCCATTTCCTTAATGGTCTCCTGGCTCCCTTTTAAAGCCCCTTAACATAAGTGACTCCATTTTATTTCCCATTTGAGAAAGGTAATATGAAGTTCGGAGGATTAGAGTCCTTGCCCAAGGTCGATGGCCAGTGAGAGGCCTGGTCTCCTTTGCTGATGACCAGGCACCGCCCAGGAATGCCGACTCTCGTTAGCAAAGAACCACAGTGACATATTTACTGTCTAGCATCCTGCTTACGATCTGCTGCTTTAGAAGAAATAATGTGGCAGGAGAAGATGGGGCAGACAATAAGAGGTGGGGGCACAAGTGGAAAAGGTAGCATCGTTAAATTGAGCCTCTATAGATAACGTGAGAGGAAGACGGTGGGAAAACAGGGCGGACTGAGAAAGAAAGAATCCAGTCGCTCCAGGGGAAGTTGCCAAAAACAAAGGCATGCTTAGACTCCATGTATTTCAGAGAGGATGGTCCTTAGAAAGATTCTTTTTTGCTATAAATTTATTCCAAATCCAATAATGCAAACCAAAGGTGTCATCTTCATCCCAGAATACAGTGATTTACTCACATGTGTCAAGAACACAATTATTTTTAGGCCCAGACTTACAACCCTTATTACCTTTGATGAATTCTTTGAACTTCCTTAATCTAATCTTGTCATCCAGTTTTATCTGTCAGGTCTTAAAAATATTTATTTATATGTGTCTCCTTAATCCAAATTATGTTTAGGAAGAAAATTCTCATTTACCTCCTGGCAGGTGTGGCTCAGTGGCTGGCCTGTGAAGCAAAGGGTTGCTGGTTGATTCCCAGTTGGGGCACATGCCTGGGTCTCAGGTCAGGTCCCCAGCAGGGGGCACGTGAGAGGCAGCCACACATTGATGTTTCTCTCCCTCTCTTTCTCCTTTCCCCTCTCTCTAAAAATAAATAAATACAATCTTCAAAAAATTCTAATTTGCTCACTCTTATTACTCCTAATGTAAGAATTGAAAGCTGAAACTCCAGAAGAATAAATGATTTACACCTCATGTGACAAACACAAGGCCTGCAAGCTGAATCTGCCCCCGCCCCCGGTTTTATCCTGCCTGGGGCACTTTGTTTCTACCCAGTGGCAGCAGCACCAAGCTCTCCCTTAACCGCTAAGGAGTAGTTACATTTACACAGTCCTAACATTACATTCAGCCTGCTGAAGGCAACCAGGAGGTTGACGTGGCCCCCGGTGAAAATGAGTTTGACCCCACTGATTCACACAATAGAAATTGCCTAAATTGGAAATCTGTAAATGCACATTGCCTAATTTCAAATCGGTGTTTTTTTATATCCAAACATGTGCTTCAAATGATTACTAAGCTAATTATCTAAATGGTAATTCAGAGTGTCTTCTAAATTTTAGCTTTACCAAAATTTCAGCTTTACCACAATTTCAGCTTTGCCACGTGAACTTTATCTCCTGGAATTTCTGCATCATAATGATGTGATCGACCCATCAACGTAGAACATTCCCCTTGAATTCTTTATTTGATTTATATGAGAAGCAGTGAAGTATTGTAACTAGAGGTGGTTACAAAGATGAGAAAAAATAGATAGTTAAATTTCCCTTTGTCAGGGAGACAAATAACTTTTCTTCTCTCCTTCTAGGATTTTAGCTGAGCCCTCCCCATAATAAAAACATATTAACAATAGAAAACCAAATTTAATTTTGTACATACGTCTAGGAGCCCTTCAAACAAATAACCAGAAAAGAAAACATCTATCCTTTTTAGAAAGAGAAACAAAAAAATTGTGAAAAGAAATGACAAAAGCAAGGGGTTTGGACAGAGGTAGTAAAATGGTGAAGAAGGAACCTGGTTTGTTTATGGGGCCTCCTCAGCCCTAAGTTTCCCGATTCTGCTGCTAAGAGTGATGTCTGTCCTCCTAGTCAGGCGCCTTTCACCTAGGAGATTCGCATCCTGGCCTCGGGGGCACAAAGGAGCCTCACAGGGTTCTTCTTGCCATGGCTGCTCCACAAGGACCTTTAATTCTCTAAAAAATCAGGATGCCAGACTCACGTATTTGGGGGTTACATATTCTAAATTCCTAAGCTTTGTGTTTTAGATACTCCCACGTATGAGAGGAAACGATTATATTACTCTTGCTAAGAAGCAACCTCTAGAAATGTGGAATGAACCAGGTTCCAGCTCAAAGTAAGGTGCTTTTCTAAATGCTCTATCTCTGAAGAGTATCCACACTCAACGATGACAGAGCTCCACATTGATGGAAACCTCAGTTTCCATTAATCCCAAGAGCCATCACCTACACCGCCCCACTCCACCCGTGGCAGGTACTGAACGGGTTCATCCCGACACTGAAGGCGAGTTGAGTCTTCGGGGCCGAAAGACAGATTCACTGCCAATGAGGGACACCAGCAAATCCGACTCCTAGGGAGCTGGATTTCATGCCTTTACCTTCTCAGCTGTTGGGTGAGACCAAAGCCACCTGGCAGATCCCTTGAGCAGCAGGTTGGATGTAGTCGCTTTGGCCAGCCTACAGAGAGGACCCGCTGGCTCCGAAGCACAGAGCTCACATCAGGATGCAGGTTGTCACCACTCAGCAAGAAGTTGCCATGGAATGTGAATATTGACACAATTGTCTTATTTATTAGTCAGAAGTAATCATTATAACCTACAAACTAATGCGTAAAGAAGAGCATCTACTGCCAGATAGGATGTTTTTAACACGCTGTGCCCCTGGCTGTACCTCTTTGCTCAGTGATGACTGTAATGTGAGTGTCTTTAATGTAAGTGATGGGTAGCGTAATCATTTTCAGATTGTTGGAAGAGTGAATTTTGCACCTCCAGCGGTACTTTATTCTAATGGAATCGTGTCGTTGCTGGGGAAGTACATGGAGTTTGCTTTTCTCCTCTGATTTACAGGGAAGTTGTTTTCTAGAATCCAGACATTGTGGCGCATCTGCTGTAATTACAGTTCCACAATTATAGTTTAATAAGCTGTGAAGCACCTACAGGTATTCCGCACGGTAATTTCGGAGGCAGCGCAGACGGTGGGAGAGCCTGTCTGTCATGCGCACTTAAAGGATTTGAAATTGCAGGGAGTCTTTTGACAGTTCACGTTAATAATGGTTGAGCGCACACATACCTCCTACATTTCAAAATATTTAAAACCCGATTAACACCTGGCTAACCGAATTTGCATTTTTCAGGCAAATAAGAGATGGGGTGGTCCTCATTTTCAAGTCTCCTGCAGCTTCTTCTGTTGTTGTTTGCACTCCAAAGCACTCATCTCTTTTTTCTTTACTTTTGCAAGGTAAGAGTGTCTCTTTGCAGTCTGACAGAGCTGGAGTTCATTCTGACTCAGCCACTTGAATAAACATATCTGGGTGAGAAGATTGAACTGCCGAAAGCCTCAGCTCTCTTTCCCACAAAACGATGCTTATGATATTATTATATAGGATTAATTAAGGATCAATGAGTTAAGGTACATAAAGCAAGTGGCAAGGCACGGGACAGCCCTAAATGATCCCTGCGATGGGAACTCTGAATGACACCGCAGCACATCAGCTGCTCAGTCTTCAGTGAGCCCCACCTTTTCCTGACCTTGGGTCTGCTTCTCACGTTCCCTTACGTTTGTGCAGTGATACCATGAATGTGGTCTTTAGTAAGGTGACGATGGCAGATAGCACATGGTGTACCTTTAACCACTCTGCAGATACAACGTAGAAAATAGCACTCTTGGCAGCTACTGTATAGGTATAACGCTCACTCTTATGCATCTGACATTCTACTTCATTAGCCTGCAAATGCTGCTTTTGGACCGCTTGTAAGGCCGAAGCTACAGCTCAGAACACCCGCGTTCTCACAGGTTCCCGGACCTCAGTCCACCTAGGAAAAGCATCTGAAAGAGGGCTCGGTAGTTGGATGCTTGTGAATTAGTTGTTGTTATACTCTTGCCACCTCCCATTGACGTAGGGTGGTTTCTGTGTACAGGAGTATCTCCAGGTATTGCTGTTCTCGACCACCCCAATGCAGTGAATATTGCAATAAAGTAAGTTGCACATTTTTTGTCTCCCACTACATATAAAAGTAATGTTTCCATGATGCCGTAGCCTATTAAGTGTGCAACAACATGTCTAAAAACAGTGTACATACCTTAAAAAATTACTGCTTTGCTAAAGAATGCTAACCACTCTCTGAGCCTTCCCTGAGTCATAATCTTCTTGCTGGCGCAGGATCTCGCCTTGATGTGGGTGGCTGCTGACTGATCGGGTGGTGGCTGCGGGAGGCTGGGGCGGCTGGGGCCATTATTTAAAGTAAGACAACATGGAGTTCGCCACATCGATCAACTCTGTCTCATGGGCGGTCCCTCTTGTAGCACACAGTGGCGTGTGATAGCACTTCAGCCATGGAGCTTCTTTCCATGCTGACATCCGTTCTCTCCAACCCGGCTGCTGCCTCACCTATGAAGTGGATGTGCTACTCCAAACTCACTGTGGTCACTTCAGCAATCACAGCACCTTCACCAGGAGCAGACACAGGGACACAACGTGAGCCAACGCTGATGGACGGTGGCATCGACAGACTTGCCGGGCTCGGGGTGCTGCACACCTTCATTCGACTTGGAAAGCCATCAGCATGGGCCAAGCTCCACACAGTGAAGCGCAATGAAAGGAGGTGTTGCTTGCAGCGCCCGCCTTCCCTGCACGGCGGACTATCTCCAGGGGTGACCTCTGCCGACATAGGAACTCGAGAACAGTGCATCGGCCCTCGGTATTTCTGATGTCGTCTTTCCAGTGATATTAAAGCCTGTATCTGCACACGTCAGCTTTCGTTAGTGAGAAGCCCGAATATTCTGAATCTCCAAAGAAAAGTCAACACACACTACATACATTTTTTGAGAGCTAAAGAACTCAGAAGTGTGTTTAGATAATGCCAATGCCCCTTCAGTGGTAGGCCTGCCTCTGCATCCTTGTGAGTCCTACCTGGGTGTCTAGGGCAGAGGCCTAGAGGGCACAGGTTCTTAGATGTATCTGTAGGAGTTTACTGTATGGCCCTGCGGGGGGTGAACAGACCACTGGTTAGTAGGTCACTCTAAGCATCAGGGCATTATTAATATGCCTTTATGTGCCCTATTGGCCTAAACGCCATCTACTCTTTGAAAATTTATTTTGTGTTTGTTTGGGTGTGTATTTCCAGTTTACAAATTGAAGCTGAAAGATAGTAGGTAGACAATGCACTTCAGGGAACCAGGATCAATTTCCATATGTTATAGCCATTTTACCTCATTACAGATGATGTGAATCTGTACCCATCCTTCTTCAGCTAAAATTGTAACTGGTATGACAGAAATGCTATCTGAATTTTCCTCCATTTTTCTATTTCTATCCCTTAGGCAAAAAAAAAATCTCATATGCTCATAAAACGACTAGAATATTATTTCCCTAACTCTGCATAGCCTGTGAGTGAAAACCAAATGTAAAATAAAATTACTAAGTTTAGCTTGTCATAAATAATATGCATAAATATGCTGGGTCTTTATGGATGAGTGTTAAAAACATAGTATGTACTTTCAAGAGGATGTATCCAGTGGATACATATTCTTATCCACTGAATTACACTCAGGGAAAAAAATATTTCAAGATGTTTTGCATTTTGATTTTAGCCAAGGGCTGATCGTAAACACTAGACATGGTTTTGGCTGGTAAAGATCATATATTCAAATTCTTATTCAAATTTAAATTTCCAAAGGGCTCATATACTAGTTTCTAGGGCATTATAACAGCCTTAATGGATTAAACAATGGACAATACTCACAGTCCTTAAAACTGGAAGTTCAAGATCAAGACATTGACAGGGTTGGCTGCTCCTGAGGCCTCTTCCCTCGGTTGACAGACGGCTGACTTCTCCTTCTGTTCTGGTTCTAACGCATAGTCTTTCTAAAGTGTGTCCTGTGTACTAACCTCTTCTTATAAAGACACCAGTCACACCCAATTAGAGCCTAACCCTATGACCTCATTTTAACTTAATTACCTCTCCAGGTACCCAGTCTGCACATCCAGTCACATTTTGCAGTACCAGAGGTTAGGGTTTCAACACATAAATTTTGGGAGACATGTTCAGCTTACAACCACAAATATGTAGTTTAAAGTAATAAAATAGTCACGCGTTAGATATCTAGCCCTCTCTTGTAACTAAGAGGATTTTTTGTGTATTTGACTCATGAACAATGTGGGGATTAAGGCACCACTATGCCCATGCTGTCAATAATCTAAGTATAGCTTTTGACCCTCTCAAAATTCAACTATACTCCGCCCTCAGCACCCTGTAAGGACTTGGTTTCAGGACCCCCTCACGGATCATGAAAACCCGTGGATGCTCAAGCCCCTTATATAAAGTGGTGCAGAACAATGTGTGCGGCCAGCCCTCCACTGTGTGGGTTCTCAATCGTGAATGGAAAATACTGTTTTCAGTCCATGGTGGGTTGAATTCCAGATGTGAATGTGTGGGCTGCTAAAACCCTTGGGTGCTTCTGCATGGTAAGAGCAATGGCGATATCTCTTATCAGAATAGTTGGGTTTTTGTCCTCCTCTCATGAAATGACTCCAAAACCATGAAGGTGAAATGGGTGTCTTGCTATTTACATCATAAGACCCTTTCTATCACAGCTGGGTTTGTGCCGATGATGTGACTTCTGGAAAGCTTCTGAGGATGGGGGCTAATCAAAACATGGGATCAGAGGGTGATGTGTTTAACCCAATTTCCTGGCTTCCAGGAAGGGGAGACGGGCTGGAGATTGACTTCAATCGCCAGTGACCAATGACTTAATACATCATGCTTTTGTCATGGACATGCCTATGTCCACGAAAAGACACAAAAGGACAGTCTTTGGAGGTGGAGGTGGGGGAAGAGTGGTGAGCCCAGGGGCAAACGGAAACGCCGCCCCCCTTCTGCATATTTTGCCTTAGGCATCTCTTCCATCTGGCCGTTTCTAAATCAGATTCTTCAGAATAAACTGCTAACCTAGTTAGTAAATGTTTTCCTGAGTTTGGGGAGCCACCCTGGCAAATGAGTCAAACCTGAGAAGGGGCTGGGGGAACTGCCTGTCTAGAAAGAGTCAGAAGCAAAGGTGACAACTTGGACTTGCAGTTGACATCTGATGTGTTGGGAGGACAGCTGTGTTGTAGGACTGAGCCCTCATCCTGTGGGATCTGACACTATCTCAAGCAAATATGGTCAAAATTGTTCATTTCTTATTGGTGTTGCAGAAAACACACACTGGAGCATCATCATTGTCATTGATCTGTGGCAACGTAGCCAAGCACTTGGGAGTGAACTAGTCGCTTCTTCCAGAAAGTTAGAAATTGAGCAGATAGTTTATTGGCCCCATTTCTCAGACACACTGTGAATATTTTCATTTTAAATGTTGTAGCTATTTTGCTCATGACAAGCACTGTTACCTCTCAAATTATGTGGACTGGTTTTTGACCACATAGAACTGTGTTTTATTTTTGAAAATCAGAGTGAAGATATAATTTAATCCATGTCAGTACAACTGTGCCTGCCATTTCTGGTAATACATATTCCTACGTCAAAATGTGATTTATGTCTTTGTTTTATTTTATCAAAGTACTACATAAGGGGAAAAGTAATTTCCTGGGAACACCTGAGCCTTGTCATTTAAATATCACGACTCTCTCAAAGAAATCCCCATAAAATCTTTTCTGTACATGCTCTAAAATTACAGATCATCTTTATACAATCTACATGTTCCTTTGAGTGAGTCAATCAATTTCATCTCAAATTCTGCCCTCTTGGGAAGGCTCGAACCTGCCTTCTGAAGGTAATATTCCCTCTATCATTTAATTTCTATTACACTTACTAATAGCACTTTTTAGTTTAATATTCTTAAACTATTATTATTTCTGAGTGATTAATTTGTTACAGTAATATTTTCCCCAGGGGAACATAGGCACTTTGTCACCATTATGAAACCCAGGCTCAGCTCTAAGTCCATAAAAGTTGTTCCATAAATACCTATTCATTGCCTGATTAGGTAACAGCCATTTACTGAAGCTATTTTGCTTTGTAATTAGGCTTTATTTATTTGGTTATAAAAATGAGTTCCAATTTCTTCATTGAGCAGGGGGAAATGTCTCTTAGAAAGTAACCCAGGAACCAACTGGAATATGAGGTAATGCAGACAAGGCAAAACAAACAAGCAAGCAGGCAAACTATTCCAGCCACACTCAGTCAGATAACCTGCCCAGAACTGGCCGGAAGACGACAGAGCTACTGGAGTCGTTTGCTGCAGAAAAGTGAGTTCATTCTGTGAAGACCTCACAGTTGTCTTCCGGTCATTAAGAAGGGCCACAGCTAATGAATGTCATAAAGTCTGTAACTGAAGTGTGAGAACTCACCACATCATCTGTACTCGTTCATGTTTAGATTCTAGAATCTGCAATACAATAAAGGTTGCACAAATTAATTAGCCTGGAAGTAGCAAGTTAATCTGTGGATTTCATACCTTTAAATGTTTTCTAAATTTGACGCTCATTTGAAAATCTATGGGTTAAAGAAATTCAGTTATTCTCCTGGAAGTGTCAAGAAATCATCCACTATATCGAACAATAGAATGAGCCCATTTTCTAGACAAAGAGCACGGCCTCTCCTCTGAGTGGCCTTTCAATGATACTTGACACTTTCAAGACACAAGCCAAACCAACAAAATCTGATTCTAGATTGTCTTCCCACTGAGACTGTGGAAGTATATCAAACCAAGTTGAATTCAAGAAGTAAGCATTCAAATAAATGCAAAATTATTGCTTTCACATGGTTAATAGGAAAAGCACAATTGTATATAACATTCATGAACCATTCATTACATGTTAAATAAGGTACCACAGAAATACATAAAATACTGATTTCATAAGAAGTGCAATGAACATTTAACCGAAGCAATAGCAAAAATAAAATCGATCATTTTCTTTGTTTTTGCCTGTTTAGTCAACAGGCGATTGGTAGCAATAAAGACATTCCAAATAAACCATATGGCTGATTTCTATTTAATATATAAAAACATAAACATGCTGGAAGAGAATATTTACATAAAAATGTCTATGTAGCCTCAGGAAAAGACATACCTTTTTGTTCTAAACATTACTAAGAGAAAACTTGCAGCAAAAAGAGATTTGAGCCCATGAGATTTATAAACTTCTTCATTATGAAAAGTAAAAAAAAATTAAGTGAAAATATATATTATAATGATAGAGGTAGTAGGTATAATTGATAAAGGGTGAATAAAATTAATTCTATGGAATTGTTAGCAACCATAGGAAAAACATCCTAACAAAGTTGGAGAAAAGATCATGAACAGGTAACTAGCAAAATAAATGTATATAGTCAATAGTCGTAAGAAATCATGTTCGAAGTTTCTAGTATTTATAATCTGGGTCGAGTCATAGAACATCCCTAGTCACACCTGGGAAGAGGTCTCCTGGTCTGCCTGTGATGACACTACATTATGCCTCAGGGGCCTCTGGATCGCAGCTATGATTGAGGCAAGGGCCGATAGATCACAAGATTCATCCTGACAGTGAACAGGAGACATGGAATATCTCCTGTTCCATTTAAGACACGGAAAAATGGAATATATCTACTCCATTTTTTTCTTAGAAAGCAGGCTCAAGAAAAACACCACTTTCTAAATTTAGTTTTCCAAATTAAGTTCCCCAATGTGTTTTGCAGTAAAATAATCCTTCCCTTTTAGTGATTTGGGATGTGCACCAATATGTTAATGGGGTATATTTTATTTCTATACTCCAAACACCCATTTAATGTGGCCTGTCTCTTGCCTCTTCTGAGGCAGAACCCCAGACCAGCCTTGACCATGGGAAGATGGAGCAGAATCAGACCGGTGGCTATAGAAACCCATGTGGAAACAGTTCCCCGGGTCACTGCAAACAACTAGGGCCCCTACTGTCTGTCTTATGGTGGCCATTGTTCCCCTTTGCAGGGCTGTCTGGGGACCAATTCACAGGCAGGCAGTTGTCTCTAACACTCAGGCAGTCCCTGTGCAATTTGAAAGAATGCCTTGAGCCATGGCAGTGCATTTAATTGCCTTCACAGGTGGGTCATGTTGCTGAGGAATAAAGTTTGTCAGCTACTGGTGTGTCAAGCAAAGACCGGATTTCCCTTCTCATTTAAAAACTACTCAGTTCTCAGACGCACAAACCATTTTATCATTTGTATGACTAAAATTATTATTGCCCCTTCTGTTATTTTTATTGATTATTAGGGACTTAGATTATTTTTTATTTTGTGTGGTATTTTCTAAATGTTTTAATATTAATGCTACCTTCAAAAAAAGGCAGTGATGAGTGTATGTGTGTTTACATACATTCTGAACTGTACACATTGACAAAGATTTTTTACTTGACCCAATTTGAGTCAGACTCCTGAACCTTCCTAGGCTTATCTGCCCATCCACTGCACAATCTGATTTTAGCAAGAACCCTGCTAGGTGAGTTTAGCAAGGACCCCCATCCTTGATATCTGATCATTCCCATTGTCTGATTGTTCCTCATTCTCCACCTGCTCCAGCTGATGTCTGCTTTCTCTGCCCTGTGTCTTCGGCAAAGATCCTGTTGGGTTGTTTTAGCCAGAACTTCCCCCATCTCCCCTGCCTGATGTTCCCTGTCAGTAATTGTCCATCTACCGCCCCACCTTCTCCCTGGCTATAAATTCTCTCCTGCCCACACCGCGATTGGACCCACTTCTGCAGTGAGGTCTCTTCTCCCCAGTCACAATAGCCCCGCATAAAATCTGATTTTTCTGCTGTAACTACTGCCCAAATCTACCAGGTTTTGACAACATATGTGCACAGAAACACACTCTGCTTTACCAAAAGACTTCATTTTCAGTGGTGATGATTTATAATAGAATGTTTACAGTTTACCACGAAGTTCTTTATAAAACCAGGCCAAGTCTGAGATTTTCTCAAGGGTATATTTTACTCTTTACTTCAAAGGAAAATGAAATACTTAGGTAAGGTTTTATAGGCTTAGAGAATTACTTTAAAACATTTATTGCAAAATGCCTCTTTATCCCATGACTTTGAAATACAGTCTCAGAACAATCTTGAAGAAGTGACAAAAACGCCCTGCCAGCCTGCTGGATGGCGGGAACAAGTGCTTACTTCGTGTGACTTTGCAATGGGAGCAAAATAAAGCACAGGACCTCAAAGACACCGAGTACACGTTTCTTTTCAGTTTTTTCAATTTGAAGTCTGAGGTGTATTTTTAGAAGAGACTATAGTTACTTTATAATTAGATGGATAGATCGATAGATGGATTCTGTTAGGACACAGAGGCAATATACTATATATACTAATTTATACGTGTAAAATACAAAAGATAGGTTAGAATACTAGATTTTGACTTAAAATAATTTATAATTCTCATTCATTGACTTCATATATATTATCATTTTTCAAATTCCCATTGTACCCATTTATGAGAACAAAATGATTCACCAATCTTTAACCTACAGTAGGTCTGAGTTGCACTGGAAACTGTCTTTCAAGATCTTTGTGTGAATTTTATAGATTTGATCTGATAAAAATGAATAATGCCTGTTCTTCACTAAATGCTTGTAGTAAAGTATTTGACCATGGTTTAGATATAATATATTTCTACATGAATTTAAATTGTAAATAATTTTAGAGGAAACTTGGAGAATTAGAAATCTATGCATTGTACTTAAAAACCAAAGTGACAGACAAGGAGCCAAGTAGTGGATTGTACAGATCGCATCAGCAAGTCTATGGCCAGTCTCAGTGCTCAGGCTGCCTCGCATGTTTTTAGAACAGAACACTCAGTGAGTAGTCACTTTTTAGGTTACATGAAAATATTTATATATGCTTTTAAGTTAGGATAGGCTCAAGAAGAAAAAATTAAACCCAGAACACTGTGTTTGCTTACTCATGTTTTTATTATTGATTTTAGAGAGAGAGGATGGGAGAGGAGAGAGAGAAAGAGAGAAACATTGGTTTGCTGTTCCACTCACTGGCGCATTCATTGGTTGCTTCTTGTATGTGCCCTGGAGGGGAATCGAACTTGCAACCCTGGTGTATGGGGAGGACCTATAACATGCTGAGCTACACAGGGCTGCTTATTCATATTGTCAAACCTCCCAGTCACCTAGTGACTATTGTATTTTGAGAACTCCAATTTGAAATATTTGGACCTTTTAATTTTGTAGAAACAAAAAAAAGCAAATTATTGAAATTGAGCTAATTTTCTTTAATTTTACTAAATGCAAGGGTTTATAGGTTTTCTATTTATTTATTTTTATTTTTATAAAAACATCAATGGCATAATTAGTGTCTTGAAAGAGGCAATTATCTTAATGTTTTAATCTTTCATATTCTGTTCACACTGAAGTGTTTTATTCACAAGTCTCCTTCTACAGCCTTTTCCCTTAATTTAGTCAAATATTTCTATCAAGTTGAATATGCTTTATTTACTGCCCAGTTATAATGCAATCTCCCTCTCTCTCTCTTTCTGTCATCATTTCCAATTATATTCAGTGCAGGTAGTGTTACTTCCTTGCCTCTGAAAACATTCTATCAGATCCCCATTAATTTTTGGATGACTTTGCTAATTGACAATATCACGGTCTCTTTTACCTTATTTGTATGTTTAGAATCATTAACGAGAACTGTCCCCTGTCATATGATGCACAGGACTTTAAGCGCATCTTATGATAAAGTTCACCCTCACTGGCAAAGCAGCGGGAGGAGGCCAGGATTTCTGCTTTCTCCTTCCCCCAGTATCTTCTTTGTGGCTTCTATTTCCTCCTGCTCCCGGGTCAAAGTGGGCAGAGGGAGCAAAAGTGTAGGCATCGAAGCTCTCGGGTTGAATGCCAGCATTTGACTTGGCCCTCACCCATGGTGACAGTGTGGCACAGAAAGGAAGTGAACTTCCGCACTGTCATGGTGAGACTGAGCAGAACGGTTCGAAGCAGGACTGGTCAGCACTCTGCTCCCCACTGTGTCCCAGCACAGCTTAGACCAGCTGAAGAGCCCAGCCTCTGTCTCCACGTGGCATCAGTGAGGCAGAAAGAGAGGGTGAGAGGCAAAGCTAGCTGGCATTCTGTCCCCCTCCTCCCCTCCCATTTTCCCACCAGGGACCAGCAAGAAGCGGAGCTTCCATCCCCACCCAGCCACAGCAAGGCAGTGAGTCAGTCTTGGCTGGCTCTCTGGCGTAGGCGGGACCAGAGGAAGCTGATCTTACACCTGGACTCAGAGTCAATGAGGCAGTGTGGGGAGGTGACTTACTTTAAGTGTGTCATGGTGGGTGAGAAAGGAAGAAAACTTTCCTTCTACCCACTGGCAAGGAAACTGCATGAGTTATGTTCTGCTTTAATGGGAGTATACAGGCAAAACCTAGAAAATGGTATGCCACACAGAGAACAAATTTAAATATGCAGTTTAAATAGGATCTTGAGATTTATTATATCTAGAATGATCTAGATACAATGGAAAAAATCAACCATAAAGGATTATGCTGAAAGATTCACAAACTGAATAAAATAAAATAAAATAAAATAAGTGTGAGACACCAACATCAAGATGAATCAGATGTTGGAATTATTGGGCAAATGTTTTAAACAGCCCATTAAAAATACTTCAGCGAGAATTTAAATGATCTCTTGAAATAATGAGAAAATAGAAAACACCTGTAAAGACATAATAATTGGAAGAAAGAACCAAATGGAAATTTAGAATTTATAAATAAAATCATTGCAGAAAAAAAACCTGGTTGGTTGCAATAATACAGTGGAGAAGACAAAACATAGAATCAATGAATTTGAACACAGGCAACAGAATTTATCCAACATAAACAGGAGAGAGAAAATAGATTTTAAAAATGAAGAGTTTTGCCCTGACTGGTGTGGTTCACTGGGTTGGGCATCATCCTGAAAACTGAAAGGTCACCAGTTCAATTCCTGGTCAGGGTGCATGCCTGGGTAGCAGGCCAAGTCCCTGGCTGAGGGCGTGTGAGAGGCAGCTGATTGATGTTTCTCTCACACACTGCTGTTCCTCTTGCCTCTCCCTCCCTTCCCCTCTCTCTAAAAAATAAATAAATAAAATCTTAATGGTTGTGGGAATAGTAATCAAAGAGTTAGTTAATATTTGTATAATGAGAATCCAAGGAAATGAAGAGAGAGTAGGACTGAAAAAACTGTTCTTGGAAATTATCAAAAATAGGAAAAGGCATCAACTTATAAATTCAAAGACCTGAGTGAATTCCAAATAGGATAAGCCTGAAGAATTTATGCCAGGACACACCATAATTAAATTTCTAAAGTCAAAAGTCAAAAAAATGAATGTAGTTAGAGAGAAACACTAATTTGAATTATGTAAGCTTTTATATCTGAAACAATATAAGGCAGAGGAAAACATCCCAACATTTTTCAGGCATAACCAAAAAAGACGTGGCATCACTACAGTAATTGCAGACAAAATGGATGTTAAATAAATATTTTATTGAAGAGAAAGGGGGCATTTTGCACTGCCCAAAGTGTCAATCCATCACAAAGATTAGAAATACACCCTTACCTAGGAAAAGAGCTCTGAAATACATGAACCAAAATGGACAGGTTGAAAAGAGAAATAGAAAATTTTTAAAAATGTCGTAAACTTCAAACTGCATGTCCATAATGGATACACAAATAGTGGATCAGTGGGGAAATGAAAAATTTAAATAAAATCATATACTAAGTAACCCTAATAGTAACCTATGAAACACGCCATCTCACAAGAGCATAACACATTCTCTCCCACAGACACGCTAAAGGCCATCGTGGGCTGCCACGCACTGGGCCCTAAAACCTGTCTCAGGGCACTTATGGAAGGCTGTCATGCCCATATAGTCCCTCCTGCAACTGAATGAAATTATCAATAAATAGCAAAGAAAATGTTGAATTCACAAATACAGGAAGACTAAGTAACACTACCTTCCCTAAAAACAAATGGGTCGAGGAAGTTATACCAGATAATTAAAAAAAACACTTGGACATAGTGAAGACGAAGGTACAACATGCCAAAGCTTATGGGATGCATAGATGGGGACACTTAGAGGGAAATGTGTAGCCGTTAAAACAAACTTTAGAAAATAAGTGAGATTTTATACAATTTACCTAATCTTCCCCACCAAGACAGAGAAAACATCACAATAACACACAAATGAGTAAAAAGAAAGAAATAATAAAGATTAGAGTGGAATAAAGAGAATAGCACAGCAAATACACACACACACACATATATATACATACACACATACACATACACACACACACATATATTCAATTGAACTAAAGTTTGGGTCTTGAAAAAGAACAACAAAATTGGCAAATCTTTAGTTAAAGAGACCAAGAGAAAAAAGATAGAAGACTCTAATTACTAACGTCAGAAATGAAAGGAAATCTTTAACACCAGTCACACAGAAAGTTAAAAAGAAGGTTTTGAGGAAACCGCAGGGAAGGCGACCGCAGGTGATCACAGGAAGACCGTGGCGCAGTGATGACCGCCGCTATTCTCCTCCATCCGCCTCACGCCCTATATTTGCTCTCTGTGCCACACACCATAGATTTTTGTGTGAAGCTTTTGTATGTCCAAAGCTTTCCTGACTTACCTTCCATCTATTTGGTATTTTATTCTTCCATTATTAAAAAGAATTTTAGATAGCATAAAATTAAGAATATACATTATACAATGAACCCCCCCCCCCAAATGTAGAAATAGAACAGACCAGTGTTGGCAGGGCTGGGAGACTGGAGGTCTGGACTCAAAGGGGCAGCATGAAGGGTTCTTTGGGGGCAAAGTTGTTCCACAGCCCATCTGGGGTGTTGACTACACACACCCATGTCAAAAATGGGAATATTTTCTACGTAAAATAGAAGTCAAGAACATTTAAAAAGATATACTGCAGACAAAACAACTGGAAAAGCAGTGCCAAGAGCATAAGCGTATCATAAATCCAGGATAACTACACAGAGCCCTGTTCAGGAAGAGTGTGCGCCGTGCATACACACTGGAATCAAAGCGAGCGTTGTTTCAAACTTTAGAACTCTATGAGACAAGGAAAGGTCCAATGTGCTGCCATCTATCATGAAAGTTTTCTAAGTTTTCCATACCATAATGTACCAAATAATCTAATGACGTGGCTTAGCATACGATTAGATAAAACCTAGCTAAGGTCATGCAACTTTGTGTGCATAAGAAATGATTTTTATATATCAATGGTGTATTGGAAAGTGTAAATGCCAAATCACATGTTCTGGAATAATGGCTCTCCTTTATGATGACCATAAATATTTTTCTGTTAAATTATATTAAAACCTCGAAGAAATAAATTTTATGCCCTTGAAATTAACCTGGATGACTATAAATCACTTGGCAAAGACACTGTCCTATACAGTCTCCCTCCAAGCTCATAGGAGAGACACTGCCGATTGCCACTCCCAAATGCTGTCCAGGGCGGGAGTGAAAGACTCTTCCTGTGAGCAAAGGACCACCTGTGGGCCCCGCCCCCCAGACACGGAGTCAGGCCCAAACCGTAACAAACTGATCACCTACCTGCCTGGCTGCTGGCCATGTTCAGCAGAAAATATTTTAGCGTTTACCTTTAAAAACTGTAGATTCCTCATAGTAGAAATAGTCAAATGGAAATTCTTCAGTAATAAATCAAAACTTTTCCCCCAAAAGAAGCCACTTGATAAACTACTCATCTTCTCACATACTTTGTGAGTCTCTAACTAAAACAAAAAGTAATTTTTATGGCTTGAATTTAGTATGCTTTTTAAATTGAGATTAAAACCCTCATCTAAGTTTAAAGTAAGTTTTGTTTGATATACAAATGGTAAAGGAAATATATGTCTTACATAATAAATTCAGGATATACAAAGAAGGAAAAATTAAATACAATTAAAATTAAATTTAATCCCCTGAGCAAAAAGCTAACATCTCAATATTTCTTTTTGTTGGGTGTTGTAGAACTTTGTAACTTGCTACTTTCACTAAAACATGTTTTTCTTCGGTGCACATTCTCGTGAAATACAGCTGTACGTCCACAGAGATGCCGCCCTGTGACTACGATTGCAGACATTGGAGTCTATAGCTAATGTCTAAGTTCTGCTCCTTGTGTTAACTAGCTTCCTTCAGTGGCTACCTTATTTAACCTCTCTAGGCCTCATTTTCTATAAAAAGGGAATAATAAACATTATTAAACTCTCTGAAGCAGATGTGAATAACTCCAGTCTTGGATTTCTTGGTACGTAATAACTGCCAAATTGCGGTGGATGTGAGGTATCTAATGCCTACAATCTCCCTGTCAGGTTAAAATAAAAGTGAATCTCAGCCTCAGTGGTTTACACGATTTAGACAGGTACATTTTATTGCCAAGCAGACACGGAACAAGTAGCATAACCTGCTGGATGCCGAGGGCAAAGGCCCAGCGCTGCCTTGTCCTGTGCCACAGCCGAGATCTCGCACGAGAGATCATGTGAGTCCAAGGTAACACTATTCTAGGTTCTGTTTCTCTCCGAGTCAACATCTGTGAAGCCGAAATGCTCTGGTCTGGTGTCCACAGAGGTGCCTGCAATGGCTAATTTCCTGCTTCCAGGAAGGAAAGCTGAGCCACCTGTGACAGCCACACCCTGAGCGGGGCTGCGGTCAGCACCTGCCTGCCCTCCCCCTGCAGGAGAGAATCCTGGGTTTTGGCTTCAACTAAAGAACTCTTTCACATCCTGGTGTCCATGGAGAGCGCGTAAATGTAGATTACAGTAAACTGAATAATAATAGCAAAACCCTTATGAGGTTACTGAGGGTTAAAGGTGAAACACAGAGCAGGTAGGAAGCACCTGAGTCAATATTAGCGCCAGCTGAATTTCTCTTCTGCATGGATATGCCGCCATGTCCACGGCTCTCTGTATGAGAAAATGCCCTTGACCAAACTGGAAAGGTGTGACAGCCATGGATGCCACGGTCTCCATCAGCATGTGTGAGCCTCGGTTTTCAAAAAGCGGGGAGCCTCTATGACCGTAAAGGGAAATCTTATATTTTCAAGTAGAAAAGGATTACTCCACAGAATGGCGCTTGGACCACAAGGTATAGGGTCAGAGGCCTTGACTTCTCCCTCTATATCAATTAGCATTGTTGGTTTTTCGTACAATGGCCCCTTTTCTCAGGCACACCGACTCTATAAACACGCCCTGCCTGTGATGGGCACCGAATGGTCAGTGCAGTGGGTCTATGTAGCATGTTGGTGGTGATCTGCCCACATCTCGTGGGATTCCTTTTGACCATTCTAGAAGCTCTTCCTATAGCTTTTGGAGAGTTTTATATTTCATGACCAGCTTCTGCAGCTCTCGCTGGAGGAGGGTCTGAGAGACCCTGTGGGGCCTGGGGTTCACCTCCTCCCTGCCCACCTCGCCAGCAGAGCTTCCATGGAGCCTGTGACAGACGTGTGGAGAATAGGAAAGCCCCGCTCTCTGTCCTACAATTGTGAGACAATTTTAGGTGGAATTCAGGGTCCAGAGTTTTCAGGTGGGAAGAGGTAGAGACTGACATGGACAGAATTTTCATGCTTATTGGCTTCTCCCTTTCTGGCCACTCTTACTAGATTGTTCTGTGAGCTTTTCTTGTGAAATGTGACACTGCTGCTTCTTCAGTAAAGAAAGTGTGGTAGTTAACTTGATGAAGCTTCTAAACAGAAAACAGAGACCTCCTCTCCCCCATCTCCAGCCTAAGGACAGTCTGCCAGGATAGCTTCAGGCTGTCAGAACAAACACTTCCATTGCCTTGAGACATTCCAGCCTTCCCTATGAATCCATCAGCACAATGGAGTCCTACATTGAGGTTTGTTTTCTTCCTTATATATCTGGGGTAAACTGAGGACGCAGAGAACATATTTGCATTTGGAACTTTTGTTTTCTCTTACAAAACTCAGCGGGGTGGTTTAGGAACTCTGAGCACAAACAAGCTCTGCTCCACAAACCCATGAGTATGCAGAAGCTCAGGGGAATCTGACGCTCCCCCAATAGACCAAAGGGATGCCAAGTACAGACCACCTTTGCTTGACACTCTGTTACTTCCTGGCACACTGGGTGTGCAAGTGAATGCGCATGCCTGATCATGTTTAAAACCAGTGACATCAGCCGTTAGAGTTCTCAGTGTCACACTGTTCTTTTTTCTTCACTCCACCCCGATCTCCAAACTTTAGACACCTCCTCTCAGAATGCTCTTGTCCTCACAGCCATATGGAAAACAGCTGAGGACCTAGAATGTCGAGAGGTACAAGGGACATTACAATGTATCCAATTTTACACCTCATTTCACAGTTTGTTGAAGGCACTGGAAAATAAGTCACTGGGGAAATTAGGTGTCTAATTTTAGTCCTTGGTAAATTATGGAAAACAGTTTTGTTTAATAAAATGAGTTGCACAAGGCCTCACACACAGAGAGGGAAAATGAAAATTCTGGTGTAGCCCCGTCTTGACTTATCTCTTTGTGTTATCACCTAAGAGTTTAAGGACCAGACAGGTTTGTTGCTCCAAAGCTGATGTTCAGAGATATGACTTAACAGTGACATGTGACTCAAAGTGGTGGAGGGCACTTCAAGGAAGTCGTCATCAGAAGGACATAAGCTGTGGCTGAAGAAGATACAGTGATGATGATTTGCAAGGCCAACTGGGAACAGATCATGGATGATGGCTGAGCAGAGCCTGGGTTACCACGTGGGGCATGGAGCTCCTGGCCAGCTCTGAAAACAGACGATGATGTGACCACACTGCTCACGTGCCCTGAGAATTTGCAGCATCTAACACGCTGATGCATTTTTAAAGAAGAGTTAGAAAGTCTCAGAGGCAGAAGATGATATTTCCAGTTGGGAAAAACCAAGAAAAACTTGTGGCATAGAAGGCAGGTGTTCTTGGCTTTAGCAACGAAGGGGCAGAGCTATAAAATAATTAGTGTGAATGAAGAAAGGAAACTCCTTGACTGGAGGGGATGTTCAAGAACATTAGGAGACAAAGTCTTGTATGGTAAGTTGGTGCCAGTTACATGGTAGCCTGTTGATAAACTAACACAAACTTTGTGTGTACCCTTAAGTAATTTCTACAGAAAGCAGTTATAATGTTGAAATTGTAGTCAGCAATGTTGGGTATATTTTAGCAAGTTTTTATTAAATTTTGCATTTCTTCCCCCTCATTCTCTATAAGTAAATAAGCACCAAGCTTGACCCTCAGATCCCTTCTGATATGTCACATAGTATATCATGACATGGTCCATTTTCTTGGTAAAAATTTTGGACACTAAAGTCAGACTGGTTTTCCAGGCCTTGATCTCCTATGAGTCCAATTATTCTACAAAGGGACTCTGCTGTAATGTCAAATATGAGGCCAACTGAAGGCTCTTTCACATCCTTTGGCTTCCTTTTTGTCACTGAAGGAGTAACATCTCTTCTGGAGAAAAAAGCAAGACAGATGACTGACTACTTGTTCATTCCTTAGGCGTCTGGAGAGAGCCATGTTTAGGTCTGTGTTTCAGCCCCTAGCATATGTATGTAATAAGAAATGAAAGCTAATTTTAGTGAATACTAAACTAAGTTGGAAAAAGGGTGGATCTCCATGGACTGTGGTTGGCTTTGTCTATCCACGGTTGTCAAGGTTTTACAGGCTTCTAGGTTGTAGATGATATTATATTCTAAGAACGTAGAATTTTGCAGGTGTACCTTGGGTCAATTTGACTTTACTCTGAAGAACTGCTGCTTAAATAAATCTCATTAAGTTCTAAGTCAAGGCAATGATGAAAACAGCCTCCCAAAACGTGTTCAACAAACCATGCCATTGAAGGTCACCACTGTGACCAGTTGCTGTAGAGGTATGTTTTGCTAGCTGTTTGATTCCCCGCCACTTTTAAATACTGGGGCTCCTTGAGCTCCATTCTATTGCTTTTTCACTTTATTGATTCTCCTTAGAAAATTTATTTTGCCTCTACAGTTTCTATTATACACCAATGACTAACAGTGTAAATCACCGACCCATTTGAGCTCTTGGCTTGTGTACCAGGTCCATTCAACAAGCTCACTTCAACTTTTCACAAATATTACAATGTGTTAGGATTAAAGTGGAATTTCTCAGTAAATCCTCTCTCTTGATCTTGATGCCACTCTTCGAACAAAAATAAAAAACACCTGGGACTCTAAGAAACGTTGAAATTTCGTTTCACCCCCATCCTGAAACCAGATCCTTTCAACTTTAGCTACTAAATTTACTCTTAAACAGTCTCCTCTTTTTAATCTCTCTTAGTTTGTTCTGGCTGCTATAATGGAACACCATGAACTAAGTGGCTCAGAAAAAAAAACAGAAATGTATTTCTCACACTTTTGGAGGTTGGCAGTCCAAGATCAAGGCATCAGCAGATTCTGTACCTGGCAGGGGCTGCTTCCTGGTTCACAGACAACCACCTTCTCACTCTTTTCCCAGGTGGTAGGAGGGGCCAGGCCTCTCTGAGGTCTCCTCTGTAGGAGTATGAATCCCATTCACAAGGGTTCTGTTCTCATGACATACTTACCACCAAAGCCCCTGCCTCCCAATTCCATCATATCAAAGGGTAGGACTTCAACACAGGAATTTGGGGAGGACACAAACATCAGGCTCACGGCTTTGTATTTTCCGAGTCTAAATTCTTTTCCCTCAGCTGCTGTGGTGCCCTGCCCCTGCTCTTCTTGATTCTACTCTTGCACCTACTTCTTTGTTGCTGTACATAAGTAAAATTAAAAAAAATTTAATTTACCCATGAGTTAGCTGATGCTGTTTAATTGCTTCAATATTTCCATTGCTACTATGATAAAGCACAACATTCTAATTTTGACCATAAAGGCCCTGCACACTCTGACACCTGACCACCCACATGCACCTTATCTGGTTGCAGCTCAGCCTTGACCTCTGCAATTGGAGCTGCACTGGTCTTTGCTCAGCATCTTCGATGGGTCTTGCTTTGTCCTGGCTCCTATCCCATTTTCGTGTTTTTGTGGGCTGCTAGATTCTATTGGTTTTCTTTGCATGTGATTCATATACTTCCGTATACCATTTAATACATACACAAACTCAAAAGTTACTCTGCTGCCTCCCTTTCCTCGTGAGACTGTGAGATCCATGAAGGCAGACATCCCACTTGTCCTGCTCACCATCGTTTCAGCATCCAACACAGTGTCTTAGGGGAAAAGGCAACCAGATGCTCGTATTTCCCAGGAAGACATTCGTGACTCACACAGAACACAGGGGCCCTCACTCAATATGTGTATGAAACGTATGAGTCTACACCTCTTTAGACTGCCAGAATTACGATAGTCAACGAGCATGGTTATGTTCCTTACAAAAGGAAAGTTTAAATTCCAATAAATAAATAAAGTAAGAAAGAAATGTCATAACTGTGGGGGAAGATAAGTGCAATAACAGGCAGGGATGGCAGACGCTTTCTTTAGAGAAATGTGAAGCGATGCATTTCGGCCTCCCTGCCGAGTCAGGTGTTCCCGTGCACGGCAGTCAGGGCGGTGGCCCTCGGAGCTTCATCTCAGAGCTACTAGGAAGCCGTCCGGGGCCGTGAGCAGACTTCATCCAGAGCCAGGTTGGGAGCTCCAATGCTTGCCCAGCACCAGCTCCTCTGAAACAGAACTGTTCACTGCACTGCCGTTTCGGACCACAGCCAGGCGGCTGCTGCGGCCCTTGGAGAGCCAGCCCTCCTCCAGGTGGGTTTCTGGTGAGTCCTTATGTACTGGATGTCAGATCACAGATTTTAAAATTAGGGCATCTTAGAAGGAACTGACATACAGCACCTCTATTTAGTGTCTGTGGGAATGTCCGTGTTCAGGACTGAATATGGCTCCCCTACTCTACAAGGCCTGCCCATTAACCACTGTAAAGGAGGCAGATTGGCCCCTGCACTTCCAACATGACACCCACTGAAGTGATATTAATACTGTAGTAGTAATAATAATAGTAGTAGTGGTGGGACTGGTATATGTCATAACAACTACATCTCATTGGGAGCTGACTATTTGGGAGTCACCACACTTGTGGCCAGGATACACCAACTTATGTATTCCTCACAAATGAGTAAAACAGGGTTACTACTCTCAGTCAAGTACGCATGCCCTTAGATGTTTAGCCACGTTCACAAGGTTTCACACAGGGCAGAGTTTTAGCTGATATGTCTGATACCATATCCCAAAGCATGACATTTTATAGCTCTCCCTTTGCTACCCTCCCCGCTCGTGACCCCTGTCCTAGTGCCCCAGATTCTCCCCTGCACCGATATCTCCCCAGACGGCTCTCTTCTCAGACCCTGCTCGGCACACCCAGTACCTTCCCCACCAGAACAAAGCTGCCGCCACCCTTCAGCCAAATTCACATCGGATGTTCCCTGAGTTACCTTATTTTCTAGATGTTCATGCCCAGGCTCCTATGCCTCACTTCTGAACAAACAGAGAGCTGCCTCCTTGAAATCTTTCTCAGGTAAATAATCCATCAACGTTCAAAACTTCCTTTGGAACTCGGAGGATTATAAACACAAGTTATGGAAACTGTCATCAAGCAGCTTCCAATGCCTCCACCTTTGTGTGATGGATCCCCCTTGCCGTCTGTGTAACCAGCTTTGACACTTGGTGATGCATCGCTCAGAGATCTCCAACTCTTCATTCTATTTCAGTGGCAGAGTCAGACTCTATCATTTGTCATTTACATTGGACCTTCCTCCTTTTCTGAGCCTTTGCGCTTTGCAGCATTTTCTAGCTTCACGTTTATGATAAATAAAAAGAGCAGTGATTTAAGATGTATGAGAATGGTATTTTTAACCCTCTTGGTTTCATTTCCTTCAGAGCATGCAAATTGCGTAGGATTAATATTGAATCATGTCAGGGTAAGTGAACTGATCTGCACGTGATGCCCTGGACTGTGCTGACGAGAACACAGCTGTGTCAGCCGGCCCACAGCCTTGCAGGGGCGCCCAACCTCTGGGCATAGCTGGGCTGCGCTGGGAGAAGAGTTGTCTTGGGCCACACAGTAAACACACAAACATGAACAAAAACTGATGAGCAAAAAAATTTTTTTTTAATTTTAAGTAAATATTTTGGTTTTGTGTTAGACCGTATCCATAGCCATCCAGGGCTGCATGTGGCCTGCGGGCCCCGGGTTGAACATCCCTGACTCACTTCATAGATTAGATCATCCACTGGGACCAGGATGTGAAGAGAACAGAAGGGATATTAAAGTGCTGCTTAGTTGCTGTTGTTATTTTAGTTCCTCTTGGAAAGCTGCTGTCTACTTTTCCTGTCATTATTATTCAGTTCTAACTGTGACATGGCAGAGCCTGCCTTCGTTAATGACATTACTAAGCACATATGTTCTTGCCACAGACATAGGCACTTTCCAAATATTATCTGACCGAGGTTTTGAAACAAGCTCAGGAGATGGTTACCATTGTTGGGGACACAAAGAGAGGTTTGACAGCTGGCCCCAAGTCGCAACAGCCGATGACAGCTGATGACAGCTGATGACAGCGTGAATACACACACAGGAATGGAAACACCCAGCCTCTCCCAGTAATCCCAGTGCTGTTCAGATATCACGAGAGTGACTCGAATTATCTTCATTTGTACAAAGTAAAAGCTTTCAGCAAGCCCCAAGTAGCTCTAAAATTATTAAACCCCTATTTGCATCTCTTAAAGTTACTTGTTCTCCTACTAGAATAGAAGACCCCAGAGGTCCTGGGTCTTGTGCATCTTATCCATGCTCACATTCTCAGTACTTAAAGCAGTGCCACACATGTCGCCGTGCTTCCTGAGCGTTTGTGGACCAGAAAGATCCAAGAACAAATGAGAAAGGGACCCTCACAGGTGCCTGTGAGGCGGATCACTGATCAGCGTTTATATTTCACTTCCGTGTAAACAAGCCCTACACTCCGTGAAATTCCCCACACCCCAGTCATCCCAAGTGCTGATCCTTATCGTTCTGATAGCAGGTGGGAGAAACCTGTAACAGCCTGACAGGAATTTATCCGAAGATACTTTCTCCACAGTCCTTTTTTACCCTTGGAATTAAAAAGGAATGCAATAAACTTTTTGTTAAATTTGCTTACCATACTTTTTACATTTCAAAGCCAGTCTCTTCAATTTTACCCAGTTCTCTTCAAATATATATTTAACTATCTTCTGTTGTTTTCTTTCAGAGTATCTATTATTTCAAAGTTCTTACATTTCTTACATTATAAATGTTGACTCTATTCTAATTTATTAGTATCTATTTTAATTCCCTCTAGAAATTAAATCTAGATATTTAGATTCATTTTCCATTCTGTTTCTTTGTTCTAAATGTCTGTAGTCAAACATTCAATTCTGAAAACAAGTGGAGAAAACATAATTTTAAATAAGACAAGTGACTGAAACCTAGGCAAGTCAAGGACAAAACAAGGGAAACATAAAATTAATAAACTAAAATAACATAAAATTTGTAAAAACTACATGAGGATAGTGATACAATAAATTAATTTACAAAAGATATATTTAGGAGAAATGCAACAAACTATATATTTATTTTCCATTATCATTTATCCCACCATACCCTCTTCCACCTCCCCCCACACCCCTCCCCCTGCAATCACTGCACTGTTGTCTGTCCTAAGTTCTTGCTTTTTTAACCTTGTTTGCTTGATCCCCCTGGCCCCAGCCCTCCCAATCAACTATTTTAAAGAATAACAATAAACATAAAAATTTATTCTTAAAATAAAGATAACTACCACTAACTTCTGGAGTATTTTCTCCTCTCTTTTTCTCTCTACACACTAATATGAACAATTTTGAACCTGATATAGACAAATTTGGCTGCTGCATTGTCATTTAACATTATGACAGAGGGTGAGTCATATACATAACAGTTAGTTGAGAAGTTAATTTTAGTGGCATTTAGATGCTAATGTATGGGCACATATTTTTTGTAGCCCATCTTGTGTTGTTAGATATTTATATAATTTCTAAACTGTGCTATCATAAATGATGTTGTATCTCTTGGATATAGTTTTGACTTCGCTTTTTCCTCAGGATAAGTTCTGAGAAGCGAAATTGCCTCCTCAATAAACAAATTTATTTTAAGCTTTGGATTCCTCTCCCAGATTTCTCAGTGGAAGTCACGATAGTTCAGCATTTCACAGCCTCGTGAAAGACAAGATCACATTACTTCAAATCATGTTTTGTTTTGTTGTTTTTGTCTGTAACAGCCTCGAGCTCTTAGGTCTCTTTCGAGACCAGCGGAGCCTCCTCGGGTTCATGACCAGGTGGGGCCAAGACCTGCCAGAGCAGTGCTGAGAGTTGCAGCTGAGAGACTGGTGAGAACATACATGGATCTGGTCACCCTGCCCTGCCCTCAGACCCTGCCCACCTGCAGCTCTTCTTGAAGTGGGGGGTGCGCTGCTCAGGGCTCTCCGCTGTGCCTGCTGCACGCACCTCTCTGCAGACTCAGCCCCGGATGCTACCTGCGGGTTCGGTCCTTGATGCAGGAACCAGAAACCCTCAAGGGCAGGAGCCTCCGGAGGGAGAGTCCACGGGGAAACCCTGTTCCCCTGTTTGGCCCACGCAGACCGTCCACACCTCCAGATGCCACCGCACCAGAGGCTTGAAGCACGAAACTGAAGTCCAAACTCCAGCCCAGTTTTTTAATGCAATACTTATTCCTCGAATAATATTTTTTTAAAAGCAGGAACACACTGTAAATGACATGGGAAGCCGGGGAAAGGGGGGATTCACTGGATTGTCTCAAGACAAGAGGAAGTTGGAACAGCTTTCCTGAACCCTGTATGGTCTTATTAACCAATGTCACCCAATAAAGTGCATGAAGAGTAAATAAATAAGTGAAACGATATATTTAAAAAAATAAAATAAAATAAAAATTAAAAAAAAATGGTACCAAAAAAATAAGTGAAACAAAGAGCCACTAGGAAAGACCAAGTGTGACATTTTCAGTAGACACACAGATCGAGAGGCTTGCAGGCTCTCTCTACCCAGCTGTGACCGAAACACACCGTGCAGGAGAAGCAGATCTGAGAGGTCGCCGAGTCACACTGAGCCGAGTGGAGGGGTCCAGGGTCTGGGAGACCCCGGGGCTGGCCCGGCTGAACCTGCAGAGCCAGAGAAAGAAGGAGCCCGAAACCTCTGCACTGGGAGGCCTGGGATCGCCCAGTCGCACGCCTGTCTGGAAGCCCTTCTTCCACCAGGGGCAGAAATCATCTCTAGACGCAGCAGATTCCCGTGTATTTGGTTCACCGTTGCTTTTCACCTTGTGGCGGCGGGAGGGGGGGGAGGTGGTAATTTCACCAAGTTTTCAACTGCTCAGTTAAATTAGGTTTTCTATCCTGAGTAATAATTGACGTCACTGTAAAGAGAAGAGCCCAGACGACGCGGAGTTTTCCGAATGCGGTAAACCACGTAGTTCTGAATCTTCAGGGGCTGACGTGTGGGGTCCGTTTTCGGGCGAGCTGGGGCCAGGCACGTCGGTGGCCGTGACTCACCTTTCCTCGTTCCCTATACATGTTCACGCTCTTTATTGATAAATGGGGCTTTCCTCCTTGTGCTTTGCTGTCCAGGATTACGCATTATTTGTTTTCATTTTGATCCATTTTTGTGCAAGGGCAGCACCTCTGTCGGTAAGTTTGGAATAACTGGCCTCTTTGGTCTGCGACTCAGGGTACACGAAGATAATTGAAAATTTAGAAAACTTTTCTTTTTCTTAGAAAGATAGTGGCCCCAGCATTCAAAGTAATTTCCTTCTACAGATAAGGAGGAAAGGAGAGATTTGTGGGGGGTGGGGTGGGAGGAGGGAAACAAAGGAGGAGAAAAGGTTAATATGACAAAATAAATCATTATGTTGTATTTGAAATAAAAGAAGGTTGAACATCAAAAAGGTATGTTGTAGAAATAACGGAACACCAAACACTAATATTTTTGGTTAGAAGAAGCACAGTTGGTTAAAAAGGAAAGAACTGGACTTTTCTGAAGAACGAGACTTGATTTCCTTCCCATACACACTCACATATTCAGTATTGTAAGTACAGGGTACAGTTACGAGTGTTCCTAAAAGTAACGCTCAGCCAGGAACAGTCACGTGTGAACATCAACATTAGTTTTTATTTCTGGGATGCTGGTCACTACTCATATTTCACTCACCAACTGATGTCATGACAAATGTATGAATCTTCATCTGCAGATTTCCCAGGGACACGCCCCATTAGTGACGCCGCCTGGGGAGGTGCTTCTTCATAGCGGCCGTTCACATCCTTTACGTTAATGGTTCTTACATGTGTTCACCGCACAGGCCCAGGCGTTCATGGGGAGGAGTGATAACAAGGTGGAACTGAATTTATCCTATTCTCTCTAATCACAGGATTAAAATAAAACATTATCTCCATAGTGTCTAAAAAAGAACAAAGAGGGCATTACCAATGTTTAGAGGAAACAGGATCACAGAACAAAAATGTTCATGTATTTTTTGACAAAATTACAACAAAAATTTTAACAGCAAGGTATAAAAAATAATGTCAAAATAACATAATGTTGAGGTATTAAGAGTTTTTAAAATAACATATTCAACATAGAGAATATACTTAACAAATAGCTTTTTTTCTACATGCTGTTCTTATATCTTGTATTAAGGAATATTATAAAATATTATGTATACTATGTTACGGTACTCGTGGTGAACTCTCCTTTGTACTCTCATCAAACTTATTTCTCTGCCATCTTTGGTCACATTTGTGGTTATTTTGCTGTGGTTGAGTACATATCCACGCCTTTCACCTCTCTCTTTCTCTCTCTCTCACACACACACACACACACACACACACACAACATTAGTAAATTTGGGGGTAGTAAGAATCTTCACATAATTGTGATGCTATTGCACCCTCATTTTATTCAATATGCGGGTGTTTACAGTGTGCTGTGTTTATGCTGCAGTGAACGGTCTCGCACATGCATCCTTGTTAACAGGTTTGAACAGTCATGTGCAGGGCGCGTCTCAAGGGTAATCCCCGGATGGTAGACTGTGTCCGTCTGCAGACTGCTCCTTCTGGGCAATGCCAGGTTGTCTCTAACGTCGATGTGTCCATTCACTTCCTGAGTGGGGCGCCTGAGAGTGTTCGTTTGCCATTATGCCATAGAAACTTGTTACTGTCAGACTCTGTTATTTTTTGTTCCATGAAGTTTTCAAAGTGGCATTTTTATTTGAATTCATATTCATTCATTGTTTTCCTTTATATTTATTGAACATTTTATTTTTATAGTCTCTAAGTTAATTATATATTTCCCTCCAGTTTTTATTGTTGTTTAATCAGTAATGTGTGTGAATGTGTATACAAAAACATATAAAGAATGTTTGCAAATAATAATACAATATATATGATACATGTAGATATTTACCTCTGGTCCTTTGTGAGCAAAAGTAACTATCTTCAAACACCTGAGACCTTCTTAGTATTAAGATGTGGCATGTTTTGTAAATGTTCTAATCTCTTTGTCCACCATTGCTTTAATTTTTTTAAATTTATTGATCTGAGAGAGAGAAAGAGAGAGAAACATCGATTTGTTGTTCCACTAATTAATGCATTCATCGGTTGAGTCTTGTATGTGCCCTGACCCAGGGTCAAAGCTGCAAACCTGGCCTATGGGGCGACTCTCTGGTCACTGAGCTATCCAGCCAGGGCCACTCTTGCTCCTTAGAACCCCCTGCTTCCTTCGCCCATCAAACTCCTGACTGCTAAAGTACACATGTCAGTTCTTTTAGAAAATATCTATTGGAGAAAAAAAGCTTTGCTTAGTTGTTTGCCTAAAAATTACCTACAGTGTATTTGAACACATGAAAGAGAAGTTAATGGGAACAGTAGACTAGAGAATCTTTGGTGTTTATCATTTTTTCCTCTCTCAATGCTTTGGTGATATTCTTGTAGCATCTATTTTGTTTCTTGCTCTTGAGAAATCTGCTTAATTTTTTTCTTAAATTATGAAAGCCACCCCCTCATTTCTTTCTCTTTCCTTGAAAGAGTTTTCTCTTTGTTTTTTGATGTTCTGCAGGTTCTCTTGGAGGCTATGTTTTATTTCTCCTTCCCTGGGATTTAATGTAATTCTTCAGCCTGAAGATGCGGCATTTGATCAAGTTTGGGAACATTTACTTTTCCCCCCATTCTATCGCTTCCTCTACTTTCTTCTGACCTCTTACAAAATACATACTTCACAGTCTCTTCCTCCCTTCTCACTTCCTTTCATGCTTTTCACGTCTTTATCTCTTCGTGCTTCATTCTGAGTAATTTTCTCATGTCTATTGTTCTGTTTATTCATCATCTCAGTGGCATTGTCAGCAGCATGATTCAATCGTGTTGGTTCAATTTATTTCCTTTGACTTCTATCTTTCTGTATTGACTTCAGGGGCAGAAAACTGGAGTAAATCAATTTCTTGTTTATCCTGCAATCTTATTACTGATATATGCATGACTTACTCCTATTCACTTGGTAATAGTTTTAACCTTTTCAGTGCACAAAGTCAATGCTGGGACCACAACAATACAAAATATTCCCATAGAATCATCTAGCGCAAATGGGAAGTACGCTTCTCTTTCTTCCTGGTCCTCCACAGTCACCAGGACCCTCTGTCTTGTCTTTCTTATTCTTTTGACTCCCTTTGATTTCAGTTTTTTTAAGGTTGTCTTAATGAAAACAAGTTATTTTTAAATATTGATATAATGATATGTTGTCATCTTTATTTTTGTTGTAGGTAACTTTATCTCATATTCAAAATTGCTTTTAGCTTTTTCTAACTAAAACCTTTA
>PVKM010012973.1:0-30898 GCA_004027735.1 Carollia perspicillata | reverse complement strand
GCCCAGGTGACTGGAACAGTGGCCACAGCTTTGGTAACAAAGAACTACTTTAGACCATGTTACAGCAGAAATAAGAACAAAGGACTCCTCCCTGCAGGGATTTTTCACCTAAATTTGTGCACTTGGGGGGAATTTAACTTAATGTATACAGCATTCTCATTATTCAGATTTGATTTTTTTCTCTTAAAATTTATTCACTTAAATTTTAGGATGTGTTAAACATTTTATGGGGTATATCAGATATGTAAGAATTTTCCAAAGACTAGTTTTTTGTGTCATTCTTTCAATTTTTTTTTCTCCTTTACTACTCACATTCCAGGGAAAGGCTCTGAAGGTCACATTCACCCCATGTTACAATCTCCAATTCTGCACAGTCATTTTATAATATCAACACAGTCAGCAAAATTAATATTTCTGAAAGATGCTACAATGGTGTGGCTATAGTGAGAAAAAGAAAATATGTATAAAACAGAGAACTGTGGAGGGAAGTCACTGCAAAACCACCTGATATAACCCACCAAACCCAACTCAATCTGTCTTCAATTTAGCTTCCCCTCCACCATGTCTCTACGATAATGTCGGGCAGCAAAAGCATCCCACACATAGAAGGGAAGGCAGAGGGGAGGGGAGGGCATGAGAAAGGGGAGTGGGAGAAGAGAAGAAGGTAAGAATTCAGTTAGGGTTCAGTTAGTTAAGGATTCAGTATCAGTTAGGGTTCCTTAGAGAAACAGAACCAATAAAAGATTATTTACGTACACATACATCCATGTGTATACACATATACACAAGTAGATGCATGTAGGTATGTGCTAAGAAATTTATTTTAAGGAATTGGCTTATACATTTGTGAGGCTGGCAAAATTGAAATTTGTAGGGGAGTCCGGCAGCTAGGAATTCAGGGAGGGAATCATGACACGGGCTTAAAGCAGAATTCCTTCTGGAACCTGAGTTTTTGTTCTGAAGGCCTTCAAAGGAATGGGTAAGGCCCCCTCCATTTTGTAAGGTAATCTCCTTTACTTACATTCAGCTTATTGTAGTTGAAAACCGCATCAACAAAACAGCTTCACAGTTGCACCTAGAATCCTGATGAACTAAATAGAAGAGCTCTGTGGACTTGACAGGTAGGTATGTTAAATGAACTCACGGGTGCAATAATCACAAAAACAAATGACAATGGGGTGCACATTGGTAATCCATGTTGGCCTCATATAAATAAACTTTGCAGAGGAGAACATGTCCAACACTGGTGCTTAACTGTATCTTCAGGTAAACTTTCAAAACTGAATGGAAATCCCCTGTTGTACGTTGTGTGGAGGTCCAACAATGGAACAGCTTGATGGGAGAAACAGATAGTTGTGCAGATGATGGTTTTGGCACTTGGCCCTTTACCTTTTAGCAACTGAAACTGCATTCACCTTACCAACAGAGCTGTAGGGCACAGACTTGTCTTGGTAGCAGCTTACAGTCTCCCTGTTTGGTCAAAGGTCTTTGCATTTGAAAAGCTTCTATAAATGCCCATGGCAAAACAACAAAGGACCTGGATGGAACATCCTGAATCATGGAAAATAATAGAACTCTGACACCTTACATTATGTCTCACTTTATACTTGCTCTTTATAATCCAAACTCATTCTACAATGTAATTCTACTATTATAAATAAAAAATTATTTTCAAAAAATAGATATTCTAAAACAATGAAGAACTAGAGGATTAAATGAATCATTAGAACTTTGAAGAACCCATGGAAGTACAAAGAGGTACAGTGATAAAAAGGTAGGAGAGAGAGACAAAAAAACAGCTGAAAATACATTTTTTTTGCAAAAACAAAATTTATAGTAAGTAAACTAACTTTAGGGCCATTGAAAGAAGAACTGATTTTTTTTTAAGGTGCAAAATCCTCCCAGGGATGAGAAAAAGCTGTTAAATATCAATTTACATTAGATAAGAGTTTTGCAATATAGCGCAGAAAAGAAATCTGAAGCTTTATTCTGTTATTGTAGCTAGCTTATGTTTAGAAGAAAGAAAAGAAATCAAATGTATTTATTTAATCCTTTTTGTCAGTAATACCCAAGATGAAGATTCATTTGTAGCTTTTTTTTTGGTGCTGACTTGAGTCTTAGATCCACATATATTGAAATAAACTAATGCATTTTGATCTAAGGCTAGGATATAGTTTATTTTAATTTATGAAAAAGGAAGACTTCTGCATAATTAAAATTTCGTGAAATTGTCTAAAATTTTCACCAGTGATCAAAAATGAATATTTTACTGTTTTTGTTAATAAAATGTATCTATTTATATTTTTACATGGTTCATACTTCCTTTCCCATTGAGTTACGAAGGTGGATAAATCCTTAATCCAATATATTTTTATACATATGTAGGAGAATGTATTACAGTTCTTGTATTTTTCTTTAAGACCCAAAGCAGTCATTGGGCTAGTATATTTCAGTCAAATAATGACCAGCTTTAGAATGAAATATATTTTGCCTTTTATATTTTCTACTCCTGAAGAAGTAGATAGATGATATGAAATGGGAAAAAATCAACATAAAGATATGACATATGAAGAATTACATCACTTGTTTTTAATAAAAATTCCAGAAACCTGGATCATTGATGGAGACTTAAAAATGGGGTGAGAAGTTTATGCATGCTGCTATGTGGATGAACTTGAAAAACACTAGGCTAAATGCAAGACTCCATACATAAAAGGGTACATACTGCATGATTCCATTTATATGGAAAGTCTGGAATAGGCAAATCCATAGACATAGAAACACTGTTTACAATTTCTTTTCTGCAAGAGAAGAGAGACTTGAAAAGACTAAACATGAGTCGGTACATGCTATTTCATGGAGGTGACTTACAAATCTACTTATATTCATCATGTCTATTTCATAAGACAAACAGAATAACACAGAAATGCCTACTGCTTGAAGAATTGGGACAACATGGGCCCCCCCATGTTTGTAGGAGGAGACCCAGATATCTTGATGAGCAGTACTAGATTTGAAAATGCACATTTTAACATATTGTACTTTGAGCTGCAATCATGTGTTACTTAATAAAAAAGTGTATTTTATTTAAAAGTGCAGTGCAAGTAAGAAAAGGAAGTTAGATGCGGTGACCAAAAATCAGCAGTTTATAAAACATGTTAAGGATATAATTTTATAATGTCTCTATGTCTATATCTATCCATCTACAGCTGTCTATCATCTAACTCTTATCACTTTTTATTTAGCATGCAATGAAGAAGGCTGGAAAATATACATACGTATAATCATATTGGTTATCCCCAAGATATGAATAACACAGTCTATGGATGTACTTTCCTAGAGTTTTTGTTTCACAAATTTTCTGAAGTGCATATTTATGATAAGCATTAAAATACAAAATGGAATTTTTAATGTGATTAGTGTTTTTTAATTGCACATCAGCCTTTGGCTCCTTACTACACTAGTATTTTAATTCTACACATTATCCTAGTATTTTAAATCTACAAATACTATTTTGTAGTCAATATTAATGTTTAACAAAAGGACAGAAAAATAATAGTCTTTCCTTATAGTAATATGCATGAAATTATAGTGATAATACAGTTTAAATATTTTATGGCCAAACAATAATGAAGTCCAGTATGGATATATATGTAATCTAATACACTTTTACATTATAATGGATGTTTTTGTTTCTTCACTTAATGTGAAATAATGTTATTTTTTAGATACAAAGCAGTATAGGTAGAGGATAGGGCAGTAAATTGAATTAGAAGGAAAAAGGACATGTACCGGAACCTATAAGGAGAGAGTCCTATAGAAGAGATTAATCTTGAAAGAAGCAGTGGTTTTCAGTCTAGAGAAACAGCCAGCCATGAATGGACCCAGAAAAATAAGTACCCTGACATTGGTATGCTCCCTTATAGTATCTCTTTTGGGGTTCCTATTGACTGAACCAATCTGGGAGAAGAATCATGGGAGTCCTCTGAAGTGGTCATATCAGTGAGACTTCAAGACAGTGATGAGAGGGGAGTGGAATGGGGATGTGAACTGGGGGAGGCAACAGAAGATGGAAGTCTGGAAGATGTGTGATCACTAATTCATACTTCGAGGAAACCTACTGCAAATATATGCTATGAAAACTCCTATAATTTTTATTATAAGGAAAAATAATAAATACTTTTCAAAGCAATATTGGTGAAATGATAATACATTGTTAAATTATAAATTTTGTTCTATAAACAATTATTTTGGAATTAAAAATATGAGGAGTAATGAGAGATTTATCATGTATTCACATAAATTTACATAGTGGCTTCCTAATTTTTCTCTCTTGTGCGTAAATTTAAGGTATGGAAAACACAAAATCTAATTTGTATGTTTAAAAGAGACAGGTAAATATGAAAGAGACAGATTATCCATTTTTTCTAATATATTACAAACAAAGTTTTAGAGACTTTTTATACTTTGAAGCTGTGAAAAAATTTACTTTGCTCAATTAAATAAATAGTCACAATATAAAGTGAACTTTAGAGAACAGAATAAAATACTTGGATTAACAATTAGATAGTTTAAAAGTGGAAACAATGTACTTACTTTGCATGTAGATTGTGGTTTGCTGCATTGCATGTGTTCATTGTGGCAAAGACGGCTTGCTGAACTGCTCATATGTATGCTCTCCTTCCATTGTGCAGAGCTGTTTGGAGAAGTGGTCCACCTGTCTGTCAGTCACTCCATTTCCCAGCTCCCAGTGGAACCGTGATACCATCACATGCTAGGAAGTGGACGGAAGTCATGGAGGGGCCATGGTGCTGACTGCACACTACTGAAAATGTTCTCTTCTTCTTGTCACACTATTACATGCAGGGGGTTCTGGAATCATGAATGAAAGTAACCTGGATCCTATAGTCACCACCTGGTAGAGAGCAGACCAGGAGGACCATTCAATATGACATATTAGCATTTTACTTACCACAGGAAAGAAAAGAAATTCCATGTTAGTACTCTGAGACCTGGAAGTTGTTCATTTCAGTATCTAATTTCAATATCCAGTCTAAAATAGTAATCGATACTGATAAAAAACAGAAAGAGGAAGAATAAAATTAAGGAAAAAAAGAAGTCAGCACAATTCTAGACATGATTACTGTTATACTTAATATGTATATTATATACAATATTTACATTTTACTTAATACATGATATGTGTACTTCATACAAGTGAATATAAAGTGAACAAATCTTGTCTTCTGTGTGTAATCTTTTCTTAAATATCATTCAGCATGTTTGAATGCTGTCTTTCACATATTGTGGTTTACACTTATAAAATGTATCTTTGATTCTATTTTCATAAATTACAATTTTGTATTGAAATTTTTAACTTTTCATGTATTTTGTCTACCATTTGCTGTATAATATTGAGCATATTATTTATGCGCCCTTGTTTTTACGCTCTTCACTATTTAGATTTTCACTCTATTTGCTTCTATTTATTACTAGTCATCTTTTACACGCCTTTCTGCATTAAAAAAAATAGAGTCTCTAGAAGGTTTTACTTCTCTGCTAAAGAGGGTTTTTTTCTTTCTTCTGTAGGAAGATAGGTAAAAAAATAAAAAAGCATTTTTAAAATATTCATTCAAGTACAGTTGTCTTTATTTTTCCACTACCACTTTCCCCTGCCCTATCCATGCCTACCTCCCATCCTCAATCCCAACTCCCTTGTCTCCATCCATGGGTCCCTCATACCTGTCCATTTATGTCCCTGCCCCTTCTTCCCCACATTATTTCCCTCTCCCCTCCCCTCTGGTTACTGTCAGTTTGTTGTTGATTTCAATGTCTCTGGCTTTATTTTGCTTGCCAGTTTGTTTTGTTGTTAAGTTCCACCTATAGGTGAGATCATATGGTATTTGTCTTTCACTCCCTGATTTATTTCCCTTAGCATAATGCTCTCCAGTTCTATCCATGTTGTCATGAAGGGTAGGAGCTCTGTCTTGCTTTCTGCTGCATAGTATTCCATTCTATAAATATACCATAGTTTTTAGATCCACTCTTTTACTGATGGGCATCTAGGCTGCTTCCAGCACTTGGCTATTGTAAATTGTGCTGCTGTGAACATTGGGGCACATAGGTTCTTTTGAATTGGTGTTTCAGGATTCATAGGGTATAATCCCAGTAGTGGAATTTCCTGGTCAAATTTTTAGTTTTTTTGAGGAAATTCCATAGTGGTTTTCACAGTGGCTGCAGTACGAGCATGTGAAAGTTATAGACCAAAGAATACACTATAAGAGATATAAGTAGGTAATCATAGAAATGATATTATATTAGATATCCTTGATTTTAAATCCTCTTTTTTCCTCTACAGTAAATATAAATAAGAACTATCTTCTCCCTCATGATATTCAATTTATATATGCCTACTGACCTCAGTCGTAAGATATTAAGAGTAATATGATTCTTGAAATCAAGTCAAGCTAGAAATAATGGTGAGTGATGGATCATAGTCACTCCCTCACTTTCTAATATAGGTTCATATGCACTAGATAGAAGCCAACTTCATTTAGGTCTCAGAGCCTTGGATTGGGGAATTTCTAAGTGAGATATTTTTGCTACTTGCTTGGGTAAATTTCAGCTTTGTTCTCATTTATAGATCACTGAGATTCCTTATGTCCACTAAGACTATCATCCTCACTATCAGAATTCATAGGTCCATTTAGTTAGACTGCATATCCCTCCATCATTTTGTCTGGAAGCATTTTTCCTAATATTACCAACAGTCTCAATGTATTCATTAAGTAGCTAACAGCTTTTTTCTTCATTAAAAGTTGACATAGTCTCTAGATTTGGAAATACATTTAATAAATATACAGCAAATTGTAGATTATATTTCAGGGCTCCAAATATTGCTAATATGTTAAATCTCTGAATTTCCAACTTAAAATTAAAAATTTTAGAGAACAACTCCATTGCAATGAGCCACAAACATACAATTTTTGTGATATAATCAAATATAATTTTATTAGGACCCTAATTTTAAATAATGTAAATTTTTTGAAAAAATACTTTTTATTTCAATACTATAAAATTTAAATAATATGCTAATATATATGGGATTCATAGAATATTAAGACACATATCCTGATTCATCAACCAAAATTTTAGTCAAGATCTGAAATCAGTGGAAGGTTTAATGCTTTTAAAAATAGATAGCACAGTTTTAATTAAAAATGTCAGCAATGTAATTACTCCTTAAGCAAAAGGACACAGAGAGGAAAATTGGATGATACTCAAATTGAGCATATGAGGAAATTAATTTGTTTTAAAAAAGTAGCAATTAAATACTTCCATGGCAGCATGAGATCACCATTTTAACTCTTTTACTTCTTTGCAAAGTAAAGGTTATTCAATTTATTTACCTTAAAAAATGTAAATTTCTAGAAATATGGAGAATAGTAGTGGTTGCAATACCTCAAAATGCATGCTAGCTTAAAACAGTTTAAGGGTAATTCAGATTGTACTTAACTTTAAGCTTTTTGTTTTTTCATTCCTGAAATAAATTATTCATACTAAAATTTTATATCAACTTCGAGATCAGAGATGCTGAATTTTAACCTAATTTTTGTATTTCTCTAGATTATTGCCAAAATAAGTACTGCATGATATCTGAGTAGATTGACCATTTAAAGTTTAGTCAGCAGGAAAAAAAAATTGTCTTTCCCCTAAATTCTATCACGCTGTGTGCACAGATTCTTCACTCTCAGTATCCGTCTTTTGTAACATAAAAAGAGAATCTCAAAAAGATAATTCATCCATTTATGTACAATCTTGACATAACTCCTCAAAGAAATATTAGATTTATTGGATTGAAAGGTACATTTTAATCAATCAAAACGGTTGTATTATAATTTTGTAAACACAAGGACGGTAAGCCATACCCCTTTGATACATTCTGCAATGGGCCTTTGGACTAACTAAGAATAATGTCCATTTTGTCTTTCAGTGTTCACTGTTTCTCTTTTTGGGGGGAGGGATTGCTGTCCTAACTGATAGATGAATGATGTACCTTGTTAGTGAGTAGACTGAAAATGCTGTATCATTGCACTGATCACAGGGCATAGTCATAATCATCATTTCTTACCCTTTACCTTTGCCTGATTTCATAGCACAAGGAAGAGGTTAACACTACCTGTTTTCTTTTTAGTTATCATGGCTTGTTCTGTTTCTCTCTCTGAAAACTTATTTTGTTCCATTGCTTCTAGAAACAATACTAGAATATATAAGCTTAGAGAAAGGTTTATATGGCCTTTGTGCTAAATTTTACTAAAGTTATATATATATAACTTTATATATATTTATATAACTTATATATAGTCACATATAAGTTATATACATAACTATATTATATATACAAATATATAAATATTCATATAAATACATATACATATTTATATTTATATGAATATGAATATATTAAATAGTTATATATTATATAACTATTATATGTTATACACATTATATTATATATTATAGTTATATATATTAAATAGTTATATAAATATATATAAAGTTACAAGAATTATATATACACACATATACATATATACATATATACATGTATATGTAATTATATACTATAATGAAATATAACTTTCTCCAAAATATGAAAAACTCATAGACATTTAATGAGGTCTGACTGGAGCCATTATATTCTGACTGTAGAAGAGCAAATTTTAAATGCCACTAATAATTTAGATATTGTTTTCTAGTTCTCATACGTTCAAAACACCTCTTGGTTGTAACGGTTCTAAATTTTCTACTTATTCAAATCAACCTAACCTCATTGAAAATTTTTTTTTCTAAAAACTTTCTAAGTATTTATAGGATAATATTATTTTAAAATTTACTTTTTCTTACAACAAATATTCTTAGATGATACTATCGAACCATAATACATTCTCTTGGAATCAAGTGAATCAAAATTCAATGGGGCAAAAGTAATAGTATGATGACACTTTGTTAATGTAAGAATATTTCTATATTGTTTTCCTTGGCATAGCAGCCTTGTATATGATGTCTCCAGTAACATCCATCCTTATCTATCAGTGATTAACTCTACCTTAAGGAAAACACAAAATATTTTTCTTCAAATTATTTAACGTTATTCATTATTTGAAATATTTTAAAATTTCAATCTTTAGTTATTCACTTTTAAAATCATAACTTATTCCATTTGATATGAGTAGATAGATAGATAGATAGATAGATAGATATAGATATAAATATCTTTTTTTTCTGGAAGAAAAAGACTGAAGTACTAAAATTTTGTATTTTTTTGTTGTTTGTGCATTTATTTTTGATCATGTTGAATGCAAAAATCTAAAATATCTTGAGGTGGGGCAAGTATATATATGGTCAACAAAAAATATATCTCTGAAAGTCATAGATTTTAGAGTTAATAATTATGAAAATGTATGCATGGAAATAAAACAATTGGAAGTAGATGCATAGCGTGTTCGCAAGCAATGTGAGAAGGTCCAGTGCGGTAATGGGATTCTGGGAATCGATGATGCGAGGACAGCCAGAGGAAGAAGATTCACAGAATGTGGGGAAAAAATTTGATGTCTTGGAATCGTAAATAAAAGAAAGAGAGAATCCTAATGCAGAACAACATGCCAATGGTACAAGATGCTTCAGAGATATTTACTAAGAATTAAAATGTTTTCATTTGATTGAGCAAATAGTAGATTTATGAGGGTCACATTTATGAGTCATTCAGTGGAATGGTAAAAATGGATGCTTAAATGCAATAAATTAAAAAAGCTGATGTGGTGATGAAATAGTTATAAATCATCATGTGGATAAAAACTTCCTTCTGATAGACTGGAAAACTAAACATAGGCAAGAACAGAGCTAAGTATTGGAGGAAGGAGTGTTATACTTTGAGATATTTTCAACACCACAGCATCTATACTTCATCTGTTCAGGAGGAAGCATGAACGCTGTCAGAAAAAAGCTGAGTGGTAAGAGAATTTGTTTGGAAAGAGAAGCATGTAAAGCAAGTAAGTCAAAGTTTTGACATAGTTACCTTGAGTAATCCTGTGACTTAAAATAAATTACAGAGAACTGATACTTAGTAAGAATGAAGAATAAAAGAAATTATGCAGCAGACTCATTCCTGCATGCTGATCTGACATATTTTCCTGTGTTGAAACCTACGCAAATATAGAATTTTAAAGCTCTTTAAGTGAAATGCAAATAAAGGGTGTCAGGTGTGCCTAGAGCTTACTCACTAGTAGTACCTGGGTCCTGATGGCAAATGCAGGTCAAGATCATACTGGTGAGGTTGTATGCAAGCAGTCATTCAGGGAGAAGGTAGTGCATATGTTGGTTAGTCTCAGCATTCGTACTTGGCATTGTATAATGAGTGTGAGAATGTAAGAGCCTGAGGTTCTTTCACTACAGAAGATCAACTATTCCAACTCAGAGTAGCCATCTATGTCTTAAGAATAGTTGCTGCGGGCTACACTGCTGTCAGTAGGAGCCAGCAGTAAACAAAGAAAGACTGCAAGATTTGTAGCACAAGGAGCATTTTCCATGCCATCACTGACTGAAAATTGAAGGCAGCTGTATGACATGAGAGGTAGATGGCCTCTAGATATTGTGGATATGACCAATTTTGCTGTTTATATTGACATTAGTCATGTTAGTGATTTTTAGGACCCTTTTATGTCTTAGTATATATTATTTTTCTGCATACTTTCTAAACCAAATGCTAAATCTTCATGGGAAAATTGTGTGCTTGTTAAGCTGCCTTGAATTGTCAATTATAGTTACGCATGCTTCAAAAGAAGAGAGGATAGCCTTTAATAAAATGTCTAACAAATAATCTGTTTTGTGTTTTTTTTTTAACATTTGTGGTCATTGTGTCCTCAACATTACTTTTTGTGACAGGATCTTGCTCTAGACAGATCAACATTTATGTAACACTGTGCTTTGGAATTGGATCAATTTTGGTATCCTGTTTTAAAGGCCCAGGCATTGTTATAAAATAACTTTTCGTGGGAAAGTCTATACTAGACATCCCCGGGCTTAGAGTCTTCAGCTGGACTTCATAATTTTTCTAAGCACACAGGTTAATTATCTGAATAAGGCCCTTCAGTAGTGATTCCATTATATTACATATTCTTTACATGATCACTTTTAATTAGTTCAGCTCTTCTTTTTAAGGTGTGACAAAGACATTTGCATTGATAATCTTTTGAATGTCTACCTTATAGTTGCATGAAAAATAATGTGTAATATTTTGTGCCTTCTTTATCCTCACTCGAGGACATGCTTATTAATTTTATAGAGAGGAGAAGGGAGGAAGATAAAGGAGGGGAAAGATTGATGTGAGAGAGAAACACTGACAGGATACCTGTCGTGCGTGCCTCGACTGGGGCCCGATCCCACAGCCTAGGCATGTGCCCTGATGGGAAATCAAACCTGTCCTTTCGGTTATAGGATAACACCCAACCAACTAAGCCACACTGGCCAGGGCTTTTGTGCCTTTAAATGTCCTAGTTTTCATATACACATTTGGCCTATGTCTTTTCAAAATGGTGAAAAATTAATGAATGGCAATTTCTCTATTATGCATGCAATTCTTAAAAATAATGAAGTAAACTTAACTTGTGTAATTGAAGAGCAAATTGGAGTAATCCCCCAGAGAAATGGAAATCTGATAGTACTATGAGAAAAAATATTTAAAAAGCTAATCTCTATTTCAGCTACTAAACGAATTTGAATAGCAAATGTATCTGAAAAGAATTTTCCTTGTGCTTAAGATGTCCCCTGTGACCCTTTGCTCCAGGTGTTAGCACAGTGATTACATTATGCTACATGGAAAAAGGGATGCTGCAGATGTAGTTAAGATAACGAAGAAGTTACATAAACTAGAGAAATTATTCAGGTAGGGCTAATCTAATCACTGGAGTCCTTTTAGAGCAGTTTTCCCACTGTTGGCGGAAGATGAAGCCAGGGGGAGTTGAAGCACAGGAAGGGTTTACCATGTCGTCTAAGGCTTGGGAATGGAGGGAGCAGCTGGAGACAAAATCAAGTGGCATCTAGGAACCCGAAGTGGCTCCTGCCCTACAGTCAGGAAAAGGAACAGAAACTCTAGTCCTACAGTGATTAAAAACTGAATGCAGCCAAAGACCTGAAAAAGTTTGAGAGAATTTTCCCCCAGAGTCTCCAGATAAGAACTCAGTATCTTCTTTTAAAAAGATTTATTTATTTGTTTGTTTGTTTGTTTGTTTATTTAGAGGGGAAGGGAGGGAGGAAGAGGGGGAGAGAGACATCACTGTGTGGTTGCCTTTCACACACCCCTACTGGGGGCCTGGCACACAACCCAGGCATGTGCCCTGACCAGGAATCAAACTGGTGACCGTGTGTTTTGCAAGCTTGTGCTCAAAGAACTCAGTATCTTGACTCAACATCTTGAAGTTGGCCTTGTGAGAAACTAAGCAGAGACCTAGCTGAGCCTGTCTGTAATTCTCGTCTGAAGTACTAAAGGGGTACTGTTTCAAGCCACTAACTTTATGGTAATTTTAACAAATTACTCAGCAATAGAAAACTAAAACAGTCCTCAAATAATTTTCTTTGAAGACAGTTATCTTAAGGTTTGTTTATTTGAAATAGGAATGCTTACCTCTTTTATAATTATACCATAGGAGGTCACAAAAATTATCTCAATGTGTGTATGGTCAGTTTGTATATCTATTAGCATTCTATTATTCTAGAGATATTATAAATGTTGACTCCATCAAGAACAAATACTTGATTTTCCCATTGGTGAAATAAAATTGTAAAACTTCAAAATGAACTAGTATGCTAAAGATCTCATTGATGAATTTGCATTTTATTTTGCACTAACATTTCAGGCAAAAAAAAAATAAATATCTAGTGCTGTATGTGATAGACCATATCATTTGCAGCAAACTTTTTTTTGTATTCTGCCATGGTTTCTTTGTGGGTTCGTTATACTTTCACACTCTTCATTGATGAAAGATGAAACTTACTTTGGTAGATGGAACGGCAGAAATGAAAGTGTATCAAGTTGTGCAAAGAGCCGTAAGAGAGCATGGCCAGCTTCCCCTGGTCCATTTGGAGTTTTTACTACGCACCATAAAAAAACAGTCCCCCAGTGAATGTGGCAGCTTCAGCCTGAATTTCACTTGCAGCCATGGTCCCATGATGAAGATGCATGGAGGTGACTTGACTTGGACTCAGTCCAAAGTCTGGAAACCAGCCTAGACAAATGTATCAACCTTAGTTCAGATGAAATCAGCTTAATCTCAACTAACATGCATATCTCTAAGTATGGAATACATGCTTTTTCTCTAGCCATTGATTTTTAGGAGTTTTGATGACTTTCTTTATTGGGAAAAATCTGTTTTAGCTTCAAAATAATCATGGTAAATAATTATGCCTTACAGTAAACTCCATAAATATTGCATGACTGAAACACACGCAGCAAATAAATCAGTAACACAGTGAGTAAATCCAGTTTTTGACCACTCAATACCATCCTTGAAGGCTGACCTGAAGTTTTCTACAATGTGCTGGGAGTAAAAAGGAAGTTTAAGATCTCACATATTACTGGGAAGGAAAAGATTAAGCAACTGAACTATAAAGTTTTTAATCCTATTATAGAGGGATGGGAGCACTTTCAGGAAGAAAAGATGGCTGGTTACAGAACTCACATCCCTTAAAGAACAGTAAAGACAAATACACTGGTAAACAAAGGAAATCATCTTGGCAGAAATAGAATATTTATCTTTAGAATGCTTTCACTGAATAGACCTGGTTGGTTAGGATTCATGCAAACAAACCTAGAATCTCTGGACTGACCTGCCTGCTTTCCTGGAGTTCATCACGTAAACTGTATAACAATCTGGGTGTAAAATGGAAGTGTTTGGTGAACTGAATTGCTCATTTGGGTGTGCACAGTTTTCATAGAAAGCTCTGTATGAACTGGGCCTAGAGAATGTCTGAGAAGAAAGGACATAGGAGATGAACTAAAGCCTCCCCACATTCTTCGTTTCGGCTGTGCAGCTTGAGCACTTGTATGCTGTGAGTGATTATTAGTAAAGCTTAAAGTTAGTTAATAGGTGCCTAAATTATTCTTAATTCTTAATTCCTTAAGTTATTCTTAATTCTTAATTTCAAGTGTTAAAAAATAACTTTTACATAGATGCAGATGTCTCTAGATATACATAGATGAGTAGGCCTAATTTCTAAATATTTGTGTGCTATCAATCAATATACTATGCAGGGGAGGAAGAATCTTTCCTCTACCCCCGAGGTTCTTTTAGCTGGCCTAACATTGCAACCCGTGAATCAGATTAATGAGGGAAAATAGCCAAATTGAATTGCAGACATACACATGGGAACCTCACATAACAGGAGAAATTCAAAGACAGAAAGGGCAAATGAGGCATAGATGACACTCCAACCTTAGAGTGAGGGATGGTGCCTTGGGCTTCAGAGGGCAAGAAGGCCATTGTAGGCCAATATGATGTTCAGTAATTAGCAGTTTGCCCTGCCATATAGATAAGTCAAACAAAAAATTATTTCTGGGGATAATTCTCATTATGGACAAAGCCTTTCATTTACATTATTTAAAAGACAGGTTGAATGTTTCTCGTGGGTCTGCAGGAACTTGATTGCCTTCTGCTCAAAATAATTCATTTGGGGAAGCCTGTTTGGAGCCTCTACACTTCCCTCCTCTGAAATTTCCAAAGGTTTGGCGATAGGTTGCTTCATGTCTCATTAAACCAGTCTCCGTCTTGAGAACAGGCCAGTTCAGTTAAACAGTTGCGTCTCATTTCAGGAAGTGGCAATGAAGGTAGGTTCCCAAAGTCAGGCCTATGGTACAGGCAAGGAGGTATTTAATATGAGGCATCTTTATGGAAATAAAAGAAGGACAATGGTTAATGATTAAGCAGAATAGAACCCCAGTTTCCAAGTTCTGATGGCAGCCATTTGAAATGATACCTAGATAGCTGCCTGAAAAACACAGTGAAGGAAGCCAGTAACAATCTGATGGATTCCCCTGGTTTGCAGGTTTCAATGTCTCTAGTGATTTTTCTGCAACAGGAACAAAGACTGTTGTTTGCCTTTTGTTAATATCTCTGAAGTTTAATTTTTAAATGATCATATTTATTTTCAGAGAGAGGGGAAGGGAGGGAGAAAGAGAGGGAGAGAAACATCTATGTAAGAGAGAAACATCGATCAGCTGCAACTCCTGCATGCCCCAACCAGGGACCAGCCCACAGTCCAGGTACAGACCCTGACCCCTGACTGGGAATCAAATCAGCGACCTTCAACTGTGTGGGGCAATGTCCAATGAACAGAGCCAAGCTCGTCAGGTCAGAAGTTTACATCAAGTTGTCCAACTGTAGCTTTCATGGCCTGGGGAAAGGTACAGTTTTAGTTGTCATTATTAATCCAAGCTAAAGAATGGGAGAAATGTTGGTAAGGTTATTTTGGGGAGTCATAGTCAGACATTGGAGAAAACTAGAATTCAGCATCCAGTACACTTTACAAAGAGAAAACAAAAACTTCCAAAGACAATAAACAATCTAGAATCTAATATTTACTGTATTACTGCATATAGATATTCAGTAATATAAAGGTATATTACTGAAACATATTTTTTCTCTCAAAAACCCACCCTCATTTTTACCAAAGAACTAAGACTAATTTATTTGCAAAATAATTCCTTTCCATAAATATGGCTGATTATTTCTATAAATCCAACAAGAATAGTAATTAAACATGTAGTCACTTTTAATGTCCTTTCTAGAATTTTTATAAGAAATATTTTAATTAAAGTTTAAAAGGCCTCTCAAGGCCAGAAATGCCAAGAGCTCACCACTAGGCTTTGGAACACCCATAGATTTGGTTGAATTCCCCTCTTCTAAAGGTCCCCAAAATATCTTGAGGTTTCTGCACCTACTGGTAAGTGACCTTTTGTACTCACCCTGTGAGGTTGTTGTTGGGAACCCTGCAACAAAGGTAACAGATGCATATTTCCATAGTCTCTGTCAGTGGTCTTAATTCTTAAAGTTGCCTGGTTATATCCTAGTCTATGAATGTCTCCTCAAATATGGGATTCCATTCAAATCCTTGCTAATATAACCAGTTTCCAATAATGTCTTTTTACCAATAGAACAGATTTTTATTGAATTTCTGCAAATAGAAATACTGTTATGAAAATGACACCTTCAGCTAACCATTATAATACATCACAATGTATAAAACTATTTTATTAATGATATATGAGTATATGTTGGTATTCAAAGGACAAATTATTTTTCCTATCTTGAGCACATAGCAATATGGAAAATAAAAAGTTACTTTACATAATAGAGCTACCTTACATCAAGATGGAGAATTATCTTCAAATACCAAAGATTAGGCTCTGCCTCATGGGCCAAGCAATCAGTTTCCCAGGGCTACTACTTAGTCAGCTTTACAGATGACTGCAATACAGGGGAAAGGTTTAGAAATATATTTATTATGCCTACTTAAAAATACATTGTAGAGTACAGTACTTAAGCTAAAATTTTTACAATGCCTGATGGCAAACAAAGTCGACTAAATGCTAAGTGGAAAGAATGGATGTTCAATTTAAGCTATAGTGAAAAATTAGATATATAGATTTAAAAAAGCCAAAACCCAGCCTCATGAGGCCTAACTATTTCATGCTCAAGTCTTCCCCTGAAACCTTTCTGAAACTGTAAATAATTCCTTGCTACACTGCTCTTAAACATAGCAAACAAAATCATTTTACTGTAATATCTAAACTATGTGTTGCTAACTTTAAATATTTTAATACTGAGTATATAAAATTATAAAAGTATAAACCATTCACATATCATTGAAAATAAAAAAGGAATGCATGAATAGAGTTGATATTTGTATAGTGTGTGAAACATAACTTATGGCAATGAAACAACAAAGTTTTTTACAGATATTTCAGAAGAATATTTTAAATATGTACTGATATTAATTTTTATTAAAATTAAAATAAAATAATTCTTTCCTGTAAGTACCATTAAATATAAGTATTTTGTAAATACATATTTTGAAATACTAGTTTCTAAACATTTTCATAAAAGTGAGACAAGATACAGATTTATTTAAATTATGTTATTTTAAGACTTTAATATTTTCAAACTGTTAAAGAAAATATCCAGGAATCATATATATATGCAAATACTTATATACATACAGAGATATTTACCAATCCAATTCAAGGATCTTTAAACATTTTGGTCAATATATCAGCTGATTTCTCAAAAGAAACCTTACAGGCAATAAGAGATGGAAAAAAGTATTCAAAGTCATGAAAGACAAGGACCTACATCCAAGATTATCCAGCAAAGCTGTCATTTATAATGGAAGGGCAGATAAAATGTTTCCCAGATGAGGTGAATTTAAAGGAGTTCATCATCACCAAGCCCTTATTATACGAAATGTTAAAGGGACTTATCTAAGAAAAAGAGTATCAAAACTATGAACAGTAAAGTGACAACATACTCACAATTATCAACAACTGAACCTAAACAAACAAATGAATACAAAAAAACGGCAACAAAAAACTAGGCAAACAACTACAACAGGAACAGAATCAGAGAAATGGAGATCACATTGAAGGTAATCAGTAGAATGAGGGAGAAGGGAGAATGGGAGAAAAGGTACAGGGAATAAGATGCATAAATGGTAGGCACAAAATAGACAGGAGGTGGTTAAGAATAGTATTAGCAATGGACAAGACAAAGAACTTATATGTATGACCCATGGACATGAACTAAGTGGGGGAAATGGTGGGAGGGTTTGCAGGGTGGGGGGTGTGTAAAGGGGAGAGAAAAAGAATGGGATAACTGTAATAGCATAATCAATAAAATATACTTAAAACATAATACTGTATTTTTCTTGTACAGTTATTAGGGTCATAACAAGACATTCTAATATGTAATGAGTTTATTATTCCTTTTGATCCAAAAATCAAGTGTGACTCTATTTTATTTTATTTTATTATTTTTTTTTTAGATTTTTATTATTGTTCAGGTACAATTGTGTCCATTACCCCCAATATCTCCCCGCCAAGGCAACTTCAAAAGCAAACTAAGATTTTTATTTATAAGTTCAATATAATATCCAGCCACTCTCAGAGGTATTGTCTTGGTTCTTAAATAAAAATATGTTCTCAAAGCATGAAATATCATCACTCTAGCAATTGATATAGAACAACTTATAACTTATTTATTTACTTTATTTATTACCTCTGTTAATATAAAGATTTTGTTTAGTTGTGTTTCTATTTAACAACATAGTTAAGATATCAATAGAAAATAGTCTCATTTTTAACTTAGAAATGCAAAAATTGTCTGTATCTCCTCTAATCATATTGGAATAATCATAAACTAATTGAATAGCCCCTTTCCCTGCCATCTAATAAAAGCTCCAGATTTTAGAAAGGTAAGGGGACATCTCCCACATGTCTCATTATTCATGGTCTACTGTGAAGTTCAAGGGTATGAATTAAGGATATAGGTTGACATACCTCTTCTTTGCCTTCTCTAACAAATATAGACAGTCTGGTTTCTTGGGTTTTTAGAAAGTGTCAAAAATAATTTTTCTCATTTACTCACACATTGTAGAAATCAGTATGATTAAAATTTTAGACCAAGGATAAAGAAGCTTATTTTTAAGACAGACTTAACTTGTTTAGCTGGAGGGTTTGTTTAATATCTAACTCACATAATTAACCTGTTTTATCTAACTAGTTCTTGGCATTCCCAGAACATTTATTCTCTAAATCAACAAATTTGCTAAATTCTTTTTATGTGTCGTATATTTTAAATTCTAATACGATCAGCCAAAAAGCATTAGAAAATGCTCTGAGATATTTGTTGTGATGAGAGAGACAGACACAGGCAGCTGTATGTGCTGTGGCAAAATTTGCTAATTTTATTCCGTATAATTAAAAATAAATAATCTTAGCAGTTTTGGATAGTCATACTCAATGCTGCGTCTTAAGTCAAGACATATCTTTGTATCTCTGTGCATATAATCTATATATGTGTAGGATTACATTTAGAAAACAATTTTTAATTAAGAATTTTTTTTTGAGGACTGTAAGAAAATTGCTATTTTTTTCATCATGCTAGCACATTCCAGGAAATACAATGTTTCAGGTTTTGTTTTGTTTTTTTTCATTAAGATATTATCAAGTAATTTGGAAAGTAATGGTAAAATAATTGCAAGCAACATTAAGAATCGTAAAGTTTTAAAGGAACTAGAGATCACTTCAGTCTATCAATAGAAATAATAACGGAGGTGTGAGGTGATGTCTCCTTGTGGTTTGGTTTGCATTTCCCTGATGATTAGCGATGTTGAGCACCTCTTCGTGGATCTGTTGACCATTATTTGTATATCTTCTTTGGAGAAATGTTTGTTCAAATTATTTGCCTATTTTTAAGTGAGGTTTTTTTTTTCTGCTGAGTTACAGGAGTCTCACATATTTTGGGGATAAAAACTCTTATCAGATATTTCATAAGTTTCCTTCAAATCCTGTTTTCTCCTTTGTTGTGTAAAAGGTTTTTAGTTTGATGTAGTCCCATTTGTCAGTTTTCACTTGTGTTATTTGTGCTTTTGGTATTCTATTTAAGAAATTATTGCCAATACTTTTGTTATGAAGCTTTCCCCCTTTACTTTCTTCTAAGACTCTTCTAGTTTCAGGTCTTATATTTAAGTCTTTAATACATTTTGAGTTGAGTTTTGTGTAGTGTAGGATCTGTCTAGTTCTTTTGCATGTGAATTTCCAGTTTTCCCAACATCATGTGTTTTAAAGTCTATCCTTTCCCAGCTATGTAGCTTTGGCAGCCTTGGAAAAATCACTTAGGCATGGGTTTATTTCTGGGCGCACTCTTCTGTTCCACGGATAATATGTCTATCTTTATGCCAGTTGATTACTGTTGGCTTTGTAATATGTTTGAGATCGGGAGGTGTGAGGTCTCCAGCTTTGGTATTTTACTTTTTGTCAGGATTATTTTGGTTATTCAGGGTTCTTTTTGATTCTGTATGAATTTTAAGACTGCTTTGTCTATTTCTGTAAAAATTCCATTAAAACTGTGATGGGCATAGCATTGAGCAAAGGTCGAATTAAAATTCTAACCAATACAAACAAATTGTATTTTCAGACATGTTCTGATGTTCAAGTTAATTCAATAGCAGAATTATATATTTGCTTTGAAATATTTTAAACTTAAAGCAATTATATTCTTATTTAATTTTTTGAGAATCACTTTTTTATTATTATTTTTATTGTTGTTCCAGGACAGTTGTCTCCATTTTCCCCAACCACTCTCCCCCATCCTGGCCATTCCCACCTCCAATCTCAATCGTTCCCCCCTTTGGCTTTGTCCATGTGTCATTTGTAGATGTTTCTTGGCATCATATTTCTGTTTCTTTAGGAAAAATTTTTCTCAGTTTCCTGATCTACTCCACATGTTACACAGGTTAAGTTTTCTTCATTTTCTTACACACTTGCATAGATGTTGGAAAAATGTTTATTCGCTGATTTTCATTTTTTATAAAAGACACAGGTAAACTTGGTAGATGGCAATTGACAACTTTAAAAACATAAAAATACTTCCATGATGATGATAAGGAAACTAGTCAAGTACAGTAGTTCTCCTTTATTCCTGGGCATATGTTCCAGACCCCTAGTAGTTCCTGAAACTTCAGATAATCTCAAACTCTATACACACTATGCTTTTTCTATGTATTTGTATTGATAATAAAGGTTAATTTAAATTAGACACAATAGGATATTAATAATAATAACTAATAAAAGTGAAATGAGTTTAACAATATTGTCTAATAAAAGTGATATGAATTGCTTTGGCACAATTGTCAGGTAAAGGAAAGGTTACTACAAAACAAGCACTGTGATATCACAATGGTCTGCCTGATAGCCGAGAAGGCTACTCAGTGACTGAGGCAGGTGGAGTGTCTATGGCATGGGTACACTGAAGAAAAGGATGGTTCAGATCCCAGACAGAACAGAGTGGGACAAGGTGGTATTTCATTACACTGCTCAGAACAGTATGGAATCCAAACCTTCGGGATTATTCATTTCTTGAATTTTCCATTAATATTTTTGGACTGGAGTTGATCACTGATTACTGAAACTACAAACAATAAAACTTCTGATAAAAGTGGACTACTATATAAAACCATTTTCTATAGGCCTAACTTCTAGACCTTAGAAAAATAGCTGAACAGATTAAAACTGATCTTAAAAAGAATATGTAAACATCTTATGGTCCCCTTTCATTCAAAATTTATTTATAAAATACCAATAATATTATGATTTGTAATCCTTACTTAACCTTACATATTTGGTAATTTTTGTTTAAAACTACGGTTCTTTAGAAGATTGTAAATATGTAATCTCAGTTATACATGAAGGTTCAAATATAGCAAATTAAATAGACCACAGAATTTTCTTTCAAGAATTACAAATATTAGTATTTTCTTTGAAATAAACCTGCCCCCAAATAAAACTATTTCAAAAAAACTAAAATGCCATTAGCCACTCATAAATGTTTACTTTTTAAACTCTTTAGCAAAAAGGGTAATTCAAAGATATTTCACTACAAAGAAGACTTTTGTTATTATAGAAGATAAATTCAATAGTTGATCTATATTATTTGAAGATATGTATGAACAGAGAATATAATTTTTGAGTAGTACCAAATATTTATGTAGGTCACTGAGCATCTTTATATACTTGAAAAATGAAATGAGGAAGGGGGATATGTGGTGATAGACAGACACTTGACTTAGAGCAGTGGATACACAACAGTATACAAATGATGCGCTGAAGAATTGTGCACCTCAAATCTTTATAATTCTGTTAGCCAGTGTCACTCCAATAAATTCAATAAAAGGAAAAGAAATAAAATAAATAATAAAATAAAGGAACCAAATTAGTCATAGAATATAAATGGCATCATAAAACTTAATACCTGCATGGTGACTAGAGTTTCAAGTTTCCAAGTTCATTCAAGTTTTTATTGCTAGTAAAAATTAGATGAAACTGATAAAACACATAATTAAATCAATGACTGTACAAATGCTAATTGTAAAATTAATACACGAAGGTCATATTTGTCATAAGTAAATTTTATCCTCAATATTTTTATTACTACATGTTTGTTGTATTGTTCTATTTTATGTAGACAATATGGATTTGCAATTATATCTGCTTCAAAAAATGATTGGCATAGACATAAAAAACTTGAAATGATATTGAGTATGTTTCAAAAGTATAAAATATCATCAAACTGGAGGTATTAAATGCAATATATTAATTTGGTCATTTATTTAAGATGTATCCTGATTTGTGTCTTAATATATAAATGAGTATATGTATACACATATGTTTATGTACAAGAGGAAACCCCCAAACAACCAGAATTGTGTTCTGGGGGACGGGCTCCTTGTACTATAGGCCTCCCCCCACTAGGTGAGTGTTCTCGGAAGCCATCTGTCCCAGAGTACTAGCTGGCATTGCTGTGAGAAGCCTCTGTTCTGCTTCAGTGATTGTTGTTTTGAAGACTCTTTCAACATGTTTGCCCATTTCATGATGTGTGATTTGCAAGCACACCTGTCCATACTGTGCTCTGTGTTCAGTGGTTTTTGTCCCAAAACAGCATGACCCCCTTGCCCCACCCTTCCTATTCACTTTATCTCTCCCCAAGCAACATTTTGGTTTTTATTCTGAGATGAAAAAAGTCCACAAAAGGGAATATTTGGCCGATGCAGAATAACTGAGGCCCAAAATGGCAGAAGTGCTAAAAGGCATCAAACTCAACGAGTTCAAAAACTCTTTTGAGCAGTGGAAAAAATGTCTTAATAAGTGTATTGCATCAAATGGAAGCACTTTAAAGGTGACTGAAGTTTAAAAACATGAAAGTAAGCACACAATTTGTTTAATAAATAAATTCCAAATTTTTGGGTCCCACTTGTATATACATATATGTTGATAGATTTGCATATACATGTGTTTATATGTTAGGGTGAAAGGAAGTATAGTTCTCTGAATGATTGTAGATAATCTTTACATTTGTAATTGATAGTTTATAGTAAATATAATTAAATATTCCAGATATTCATTTATGGGTTAAATCAATTCAACTGTAAAATGTTATAAGGTTGTTTCAAAATATTATCAATGGAAACTTACATTCATCCAGCAAAGTAACAAATGAACTAATTTTAACTTTTATTTTTCCCCAAAATGTATTATATTATTAAATTATTAAATATTTAGGTTAAGGACCTATACATTTGATCAAAATTCCTATATAAGTTTATTAAAAGTGGTAAGAGAACCATTGCTTTAGTCCTTGAGGGCTGAATTATATGTAATGTTTGGCCTGTCTCTACTTAGGTACTTACATGTGAATTATCAGGCAATTACATGCCAGTCAAAAATTGTCTGCTATTCAGAAGCAGAATGTGTGAACTATTAGATAAATTCAGTTTATGTGAAGAATGAACCAAGTTGTCAGTCTAAATATAGAGCCATTGTAGTTCCTGAATTACGTCCCTTACCTGCCTTAAGTTAGCAATTTCATAGAATGATTGACTAGATTTAAAGCTGTTAAGGCATAACCTTAAAGAAATAATTTTAATACTTGATAACATAAGTCGACACATTTATTAGTAATAAAAGTGGGAAGATCTATTATTGAATTATAGGAGAGAATAACAGTGAATTATGAAAAATTATAATAAAACTGGCCTAAAATTCTCAATGGAAATATGCACTTTCATACTTTAAAATCTAATTTTAAACTTTTTAGTAAATTGTATTAAAATTAGAAAATGAATGCATGGCATAGTTGAAATACATTATTTACTAATTAATGTATTTCTAATTATTTAATTGTTTTCTTTGCTGTTCATATTAGTTAATTGTGAATAAGATCAGCAATCAGAAACTACAGCTTACAAGAACTCATATGGTTTGATTATATCAAATTTCTGTTTTATTAATAATTACACCTTTTAATATTTCAGAGATTGTAGGATGCTCTAGTTTTAATATATTTATGTGCTTAATTTATTTACATGTATGAAATCTTAATTCAGTGAAATAACTTTTGGATCCATAGTTTATATTACAACTTTTTCCAACCACCCTTCCTTATAAAGATCAGATAAAAATGATGATGGCAGGACTGTAAGACCAGTCAATTTTTATAATGGTTCAATTACCTACACTTACCCCAATATTTACTCTTACACAAGAAATTGGAAGTTATTTTAACTGCCTATAAAATGGAACAGTGAAAAACACAAAAGTAACAATTAAGTAATTGTAAGTAATACCTATTGTATTTGTTTCTTTCTTTTTTTTTATTTTTTTTATTGTTTTTCAGTACAGTTTTCTGTCTTTTACTCCCATCCCATACCACCCCCCAGTGCTCCCCCCCCCCTCCCCTTCCCCCCCCCCAGTTTCTGTCCATGTGTCCTTTATACTTGTTCCTATAATCCCCTCCCTTTTTTCCCTAAAATTCCCTCCCCTCTCGATACTATCATCCCCTTTTCTATTTCAAGAAATAGAAATAGTATTTGTTTCTTGAAGAACACGATGAGTACAATATAATTTTAAGAGCCTGGGAGTTTTTAGGTGAATTTCAAACATGTCAACATGCTACAATGCAGAGAATGAAAGCTTATTTCCACTTATGAAACAATACTTGGAAACAGAATAATAGTAAGTGAAAGTTCCTTCGGTTTCTTGGAACGGAGGGGACTCTGTTACATCCCATTGTCCATAGAAGTGAGGCACTCGGATGTGAACTAGACGCCCTGCGCTTAATCTCATCGCCTGCCGGCTTTGCCCGCTCCAATTCAGTAATAAAACTCTCGGAATACGAGTTGCCCAGAAGGCTTTATTTCACATATTAGAAGCTCTCTGGTTTCTATAATTGCAGAGACTTCTAACTTAAGGTCAGTTATTAGGCTATGTGTCACATCTCTTAAAAATTAAATAGAGCCATCTTTATCTTTCTGCTTCACCTGTGGAGCCAGTGTGTCATACTTAGTATCCGGAACATAAATTGCTCTTTAAAATGAATTAGATTTATTTGGCTTAAAAACTTTGATAATTAAATTAAACGTGATCCTAATTATACTTGTACTTGAAGGGAAAAATCAACGATGCTTCACTACTACAAGAGGAAAATACAGCTGTCGTTATGCCCACTGTTTCAGAGATGACCCAACTTTCCTTTCACTTATTAGTGATAAATATGTAAATATTCTGGCAACTGCTTTACAAATTACCTAAATATTTTATTAAATATCTGTGCTAATTTCCAGTATAAACACTACTTCTATATTTGTTATTATAAAACTTGTTTGAGTCCTTATTTGGTGTAGATTTTTCTGGCTGTTTAGGAGTCATCTTTAATGTAGTTAACTAAATTTTCATGACATATGTCATTTCTTAAGAAAAATTAATTTTTAATAAATTAAAATAATCAAATAATACATATTCAATGCCTATTATCATTACAAGCTTTGGGAATGAAAATTTAAACCTTATATCCATTCCCTTATAAATATGTGCCTATAAGCTTCTCACTTAACATCATTTTTATCTATAATTCAGAATAATAAGGTACATAGATAAATTAGCACAGATCTCAAAATATTATAATCAGCCAGAATAGTAGTTGTGTTTTAATCTTATTTTAATTGTATAATATTTTCTGTTAAGGCTGCCTAAGATTTCTTTGAAAGTCTAGTAATTTTCTTTTCTTTTCTTTTAATTTTGCCCTAACCTGTATTTGGTGTGTATCTCCAATGATAATTTCTACTTTGGCTTACTAAAGTATAGGAATGTTAAAAAAAAGTATAAAAGTGTAAGAAATAATTTATAATCATAAATCTTCATAGTTACTATATATCTTTAAAATTGTCTCATCCAGCACCCTACCCATTAGACAGAGACTGGTTATATGAAGACCCTCTCTAGTTATTAGCAGACTGGTGATGAGAACTAAGTTATAATGGTAACATTACAGCAATTAATGTAGAATACTAAATTTTCCAAAATATATGCAACTCTTGAACTTCCATTGATTTTCTTATATAAATGTACAAATATATATATTAATCTATAGATCTATATATTATCTATCTATAATCTATATCTATAGATTATATCTATATCTATAATCTATAATCTATATATTAATATATATATAGATTAATAGTCATAAATTGTAAGAAATCTTATCCCTTTAATTTAGTGGTATAGCCATACCATATTTTGCCATATATAATGCACATGATTTTGCCCAAAATTTTGAGGGAAAACTAAGATGTGCATTATACATGGGTAGTAGAAGTTACATATCTACATAATGTTTTAAATTCTTTTATTTATGCTTATGCATTAAAAATGTAATTCCAGAAACTTGTAAAGATATCTGTATGCAAAATATTATTAGCTTGGAAAACAATAATCATTTTTTATAAATGCGATGAAAAATTGAATTAAAAAAATAAAACGAGCTCTAGCTGGTGTGTTTGAGTGGACTGGTGCTGGACTGCAAACTGAAAGGTCGCAGGTTCTATTCCCCATCAGGGCACATGCCTCAGTTGCAGGCCAGGTTCCCAATTAAGCATCAATGTTTCTCTCCTTCTCCTTCTTGTTCCCTTCCCCTCTCTCTAAAAATAAATAAATAAAATCTAAAAAAATTAAAATGAAAGATTTTTCCCTGAATGTTTGGATTAAAAATGTGTGTACACATTATATACAGGTGCACATTATATACAGCAAAATACGTTGTATATTTTCACATTTTTAAATTCCTTTCTTTTCTTCACTCCCTACTGATTACAGGTTGCAAACAACTATGTACATCTATTTGCCTAAATAGGTGTCATTATATTTTTATTTGCTGGGGTATTATATCTGTTGTATCTGTCACTATAGAAATTCAGAACATTATGTAATATTATGTTAAATATCAACCACTGTATAACAAATTATCCCCTAACTTTGTGGCATATAGTAACATCATTTATAATCTCAATTTCTATGGAGCAGGAAGCTACATGCTTCATAGCTGGGTCTTCTGACTCTAGTCACTCACTAGGCTGCTACCCAGTTGCCAGCAAAACCAGCAGTCTTCTCATGTGGTTGAAAGCAGAATTCAGTTCTTTGCAAGAAAATGTCCAAAATTCTCCCTTAGCTCCTTGCTATGAAGCATGTGGGCACCTTCTTCGGAGACTTATAACATGACTGCTGGCTTCAAAAGAGGGAGGAAGGGAGAAGACCAAAGAGCAAGATGGAAATCAGTCTTGTGCAAACTAATCTTGAAAGTAACATCTTATAACGTAACTTTTACCATTTTATGTTTATTAGAAGCTAGTTACTAGCTACTGCTTATATTCAAATGGAGGGCCACACAGAAGGGAGTTGACTATTAGTGGGTGGGAACCACTGGGAGCCATTTCAGAAGCTGCCTGTGGCAAAAATTATACATGAGGTAGTGGCTTTATAAATGTTTACACTCACAATGTAACCTTCCCATGTTCATGTGGCTTTGCTAATAATAAAAACATCTGGGTGTTTTATTCAAAGTACTTCATCTTTCCCTCAATACATTATAAAAAATTATTGCATTCCCTGACACTTACTAGAACAATGTTTTTTCCTTTTTTTGAGAGAACTGAAGACTTATAGAAGTCAAGATGATACTTAATTTGTGAAAAGCATGAAGATTTACTTATAGTTTTGATTATATTTGAGAATCTATTTATATTCAACATTTTCTTTGTTATTTATTAGCACCTACTCATTTCAAACTGAATTTATGACTTTACAACTTGCTTTTTCGTGACAAATATGTTAAACTCAGCTTAGGACATGATATTTAAGAAATATCTTTTGCTCTCAGAAGCACAAATTAAACCTTTACTATACAAAAATGTATACAATATCTCAGCAGTGTACTTTTTGACTAAATTAAGCCTTTGCTAAACATTATATTATAGGCAAAATGAATTGCTTTTCTACTCACTTCTCATTGATAAAATACTGGAAAAGCACAGATGAGAATCAGGGAGAAGGAAATAGATTTATTAATATAGAAGCCAATAATCTTAGTAAGCAAAATGTAAAACATACAAAAATGTGAAATGATATATAATTCAAAAATATTCCTAAAACTAGCAAAATATATAATTATAAATAATACTAAAATATAATATAGATATTTGAGTAGGATACTTTGCTTTAAAAGAGAAACAAGTACCTCTTTTCATACATTTTAGGAAATTCATGAATTAAAATTTTTGTTGGAAGGATATGTGTAATAAATGTGCAAACCCTGTGAAGTTAGGTGGCTTCCACTTCATCTTTGTTTTGGATTTCATATTCATTTTGCGTAATGTTCAATGTAATACCTTGACTGCATTATTGGAATGATAGTTACAAAGATGCTTTCACAATGAAACAAAGAGTGTAATTAAAGCACTGTCACAGAGCTCTCCTCAGCAAATTAAACAAAAATAGGATGCAGTATTTGAGGAGCGAAAATTCGATTTGTAGACTGTTCCATTCTATTATTTTAACCTATCAGGTAAGTAGTCCATTGCCAGAAAAATTAGAAGGTGCAAATAAACAAAGAAAAACATCTTCAACTTTAAGTTATGCACAAAGGATAACCGCCATTAACATTTCATTGCACAGGCTGCACTCAATACAAATATTTGCCTACCTATATACATTTCTAACTAAATTTATTCCTAAAATTTACTGCTTTTTAATATACATGCTGGGGGGGAAATATGCTTATAAACCTACTTCCTGTCATAGACATATAAGTAGAAGTTTAAGCTTTGTTTTCTTCATTTTCTCATTATTTTCTTAACAAATTCTTCTTCCTCCTGTTCCTTATCTCAATAGGGATCGGGGTAGTAGATTTAGGAGTAAAAGAATGAGGAAAATTTGAATGAATAATAAACATTAAATTTGGAGTATGTGAAACTACTCACATTAATAATGATATCATAAATAAATATTATAACCACACATGGTTAATTGCTTTTGCAAATGTATAGTATAACACATGTATCTTTCAAAGAAATATTAGCTATCTACTTCTATGTAAAAAATTACCAAAAACTTAGCAGTATAAAAACAACAAAATTTATTATTTAAAAATATTTCTCAGTCATGGAACTTTGGGACCTACCAAAATCAGGAACCTCTAAAGTATTAATTTAAATAATTCAGTATTTAATGTAAATAATACATTATTAAGATTTAATAAATTTTAACTAAGATATATTTTTTTAAATTTACTTTTCATTTGTTTATACTTAGACATTTACTTATTCTAATGTTTTCTTGAGAAAAATTAAATTACAGAAACAATATCTAAAATTTTATGTTTATGATATATACATGCATATATAAATATTTATATAATTTATTTGGAGAAAGAATTAAATTTCAGAGTTTTAAATTTTATTTTTATTTTTTCCTGTAGTTGTATTTTTTCTAGTTACTGTATACTAGTGCTATGTCATGAGAATATACAATTATTATAATTTAACTACTAATTACATATCATATCCTATTGCATATCCATATATTTATAAAACTTACAGAGTTTTAGTATGAAATAACCAACACATTTTTACTTTATTATTAGTAATTGAATTTACTAATGTGGTTGCCAGAAATTTTCTGAAATAAAAAAATCATTAGTTAAACTCAAAATGCTGTTATTCTTTTTTTTTTTTTAATTTTAATTGTTCGAGTACAGTTTTCTTTTACTCCCATCCCAGCCACCCCCCAGTGCTCCCCACCTCCCTCCCATTTCCACCCCCCTCAGTTTTTGTCCATGTGTCCTTTATACTTGTTCCAGTAATCCCTTCCCTTTTCCCCTGAAATTGTTGTTATTCTTAAAGAGTGTGTGTGTGTGTGTATTTGTGCATGCACGCACAACATTTAACCCTACCATGTCACTAGGGAAACTAATCTTTGAAACAACCTTTAAACAGAGAAGTGAAAAAACTGCTCAAATGCACGTAGAACTTGTCTCTGTTATAATAAAATACCTCTATTTAAATAGCCATTTTAATCCCATTGTACTCTTTGGAAAACTTTTATCACATACCCAGTGTCCTAGTTATTAGAGGTGAAAACTGAGACCCATCTTGGAAAGGTTAGTTGGCTTGAAAATTGTTATTTTACAAATTAGAAGTAGGAAAAGGCAGAATCTCTTTACCCAAGCCTTCTTTTATTTTCTCCATATTAAATAGCCTTTACTTGTTCCTAATTCTAATACAAAGTTACTCATTATTTTTTTTTAAATATGTTGTCATTTTGAACAATCATAATGCAAAATGTAACAGTGTATTCACACAATTACACTTCTTTTCAGAGTTCCCTCCCACCACACACTCATAACTGGTATGAATCATGATAATATAGGCACACTATGACCTGCCTACCTTAAAAAATGTCAAACATCATTTTTTCTCAAAACTAAGTTCTAGAAAACAGTAAATAAATGATCATATGTGCACATAATGCTAATAAAATATTGTTTATAGCAGTCAAAAGGAAAAATATATAAGGTCCTTTAAATAGGTATTTGAACAATAGGAACTTTATTGAGTAAAACATGCATTTAAATTTTCCATAAGATATTATTGGGCATGCCCTTGCCTGTCTGATGTGCGTTCTGTCTTTCCTGGCCTGATAATCTAGCAGAGAAGACACAATTAGCAATATCCATCAAGTGCC